>JBBPQS010000275.1:0-15105 GCA_038092635.1 Xerocomus ferrugineus
GTGATGTTCAGTTTTCGTTCGATGAGACCCTCTGTGTGGAACGTACTGGCCGTGGAGTAGTCGAAGTAGAAGTCCATGTCTTCGGTTGGTCGTTGGGATAACGTTGCGTTGGACGTCGGGTTTCACATAAATATACCCCTAGCCGCCATGACACCGGTCAAGTGTGGCGCTCACTGAATCTGAAATGAGATTACACTGGCTGCTGTCAGTTGTACGTTTCACTGAATCAACTGTCGTGTCAATGATTTACTTACATAGTGCCGTTTAAGCTTGGTCGCGTACCCATCGGACATGTTTTTGTTTCATTGTCTGGCACCTTGATCTGCTGACGGCCCCATGAAATGAGACGGTTGTAGCGTCTGGGTTTCGACATGACTTGACCATGTGTATGGTCGTTTCGTACATCGGCTACTATCTTCCACAATGACCTGGTCGCCTGCCGTCAAAGGTTCTGTGATACAAGCTGCAGGAAAATATGGTGTCTTCTCACCGACAGATACTATTATGATGACTTTTCCAGATAGGACCGATTCTTTTGTGAGTCTATCAATCCTGTTATCAGCGTGTCCGACAAAGTTGTCAATCGTTACCTGGTGATATACTAGCATAGATGCCTTGCCAATCGAGTTGCTCCACATATGCAAATCGATATGTCAAACTCGATTTCACATGTGTCATGTCGACGAGGTAGTAGACCGTCGTTACCTTTCATTGGTGATCAACTGGGCAAGCAACGTGTGAAAATCGCCTCACGTGCCATTTCCCTCTTCCCACCACTCGTCATATCGAAATTTGTCGATCTGTTGATGTCAAATGGTGCACCTCACGAACTTTGAGTTTCATTGCCCTGTGGTCTAACGGTCGTCACATAGTCTGACACACTTTAAGTGACGTATTTCAGACGATCAAATTGCTCGTGCATGCGGCAGGTATGTCGTGATTAAGCGTTTTCTGCGTTGCTTATATTCTACGTCCATTCCATGTCAACTCTAGTACTCATCGTTCCCGCCGTTCGGATCCCCTTCGCTTCCCGTATAGTCACATGCCTCTCAAGAGGTGCGTTTAGCGCTTGCATGTTGTTTTCCTCTAAATTGTTGTCTTGACCATGTATTCTTCAGAAACTGCACTGCGAGACGCAGGTACGTCGATCGTTGCTTATACTTTTCAAAGGAACTTGCTTTTGATTTATTCATATGATCATTAGCCTTCAGCATGTTCGCCCCGTCAAACGTGGCAGGACAGGGTCTCCAAGCACATTTGTTGATGGGGCACGGACACGCAAGCCTTCCAGACGGTAATTGTTCTGTTCGACATTCCAACGTTCCCTCGCTAAAGTCGTTATTAGCTTGCTTGAATCTCTCGAAACTCAACAAACGCGTGAGCGAATCCATAAACGGGCTCGCCCTGTCGTTGATTCAGATGAGTCTGATTGCGACCTCGACACATCAGAATGCGATTCCGCCGTATCAGGCAAAGTATCGGACGGTGACTTCGAAGAAACGGACGACAACAACAACGGTGAAGGTTCTGAAGACGTAGGATCTGAAGACAAAGGATCCGGTGGCGAGCAGGATGGTCCAGACGCTGATCGCGGGGCTGATAATGTATCAACTGAAAGCGTGTTGATCAACCCGCACGAAGGTGAGTTGTACCCGCTTTATGCATAGTCCCATAACTGAGAGGAGAAATACGATTAGATAGTCCTGAGTGGCAGGGATGCGCGGCTTCGGCGGCATCTGACGATATGCCGGAAGAGTTAGTTCAATTACGCGAAGAACGCAAGAAGTACATTGTCGTTACCATCTGTTTGGACTCGCTGATTCTTATGAAGTTTCATAGGCTGAAAACCTCATCCAATGCCGAGAGTGATGTTGTAAGTACTTTACAGGTGTACAATGCATGACTATCTGATATTCTCCTGTGCAGAAACTCACACAGTAGGTGACCTTGATCGTGTCAACGTATGTAATGATCAGATGAAATCCAACCAGGGACACGGTATACCTTGAGGATCTAGTCAAGTACGTTTCATTTCGAAAGCCGGGCAGGAAGGCGTTGTCATGTTGAAATGGATCATTTAGTTGGAAGCCTCCTGCAGAAGACGAAACGGTAGTTTCTGGCCGAGACAAGATGTTTGCCAAGTCCTACAAAGACGTAATCAATTTGCTGTGCGTGTGCCTCCTTCTCTCCCATAGTCAATTTCATTCTCCCGATTCATGTTTCAGTGCTGCCACTCTTGTCAACAGTAGACAAGACCGTACCATTCAGACCGCTTCTCTCGACTTATGGTTTCAGAACGGCGGGGAATTAAACTTTACGTGCATCTCATCTTACTGTTTGTATGTCTCCCTCTCACTTTGAAATAGCTTTGTTCGTGGATTATACACGTTCAAGAATCAAGATGGTTTCGTCAACCTGTCACGGGCCGATCCTCGTCTGCTCACCACACATCATGTGTCTTCGTTATCGAACAACATCGCCCTTGTCCTTGCGAATCGCGGAGCGAATGATCCCCCCTATGCTACGTGTGTGTCGATTATACATGTCACTGACTGTAATATATATCAGCCTCATGCCTCGTACTCCCTTGACACGTCTGGAATGCGTGCGATCGATGGAGACTTCTTTGTGCAAGAATTCGAACGGTTACTTGGATGTCTTGGTGTTGTCTACAAGACAAACACATTCGGAATTGACCTATTTACGCACCATGTGCAATTTCGCACATTTGTTGAAAGGAACTTGGATTCCAAGGCTAGCGATGGTAAGCCTTTTACTTGTCGGTTGTCTGCCGCAATCCAACTTTCTTGCTCATTCACCCTTTTACTCTGCAGTTACTCAAATGCCTACGAAAGCGAAGGCCAATTATGCTGTCACAGTCGCAAGTCCACGTTCAGTGCCCGGTACGCCATCTACACGTCTTGTGCTACTTTCCACGGATGAGAGTGAGTCTCACATCCATCCTACTTCTCAAAGTTAACGACGACGCTAGTTCCTTTGTACGATTTTACGACTAGGAAAACCGCATTTGATCCAACAATCGATCTTTTTCCGGCCAAGAACAATGCTCCGCTCTACAAGACCGACTTCCCGCAGGGGTCGTTGGCCTTGGTGGTGTACACTCTGAACACATATAAGAGTAAGAAGGATGGGAGGGACAGCAACCTGGGATTTAATCTGCATTGGGCAGCATTAATCGGTAGTGTGGATCATTAGCTCAGTGAATCACTCTCCATCGTTCATACTTAAAGTTCCGTGGTGTTTTATTGACGTGCATGTACTCCACAAATTATATACGTTGCCCCGTCCTCAGGTTCCGCAAACCGACCGAACACCACCGCGAGATTTGGCGAGTTCACATACTACATCGAAAAACACATGCCCTGAGTTATGCGTACTCACACGGTAACTTGTACCACAACAACTACGCAACAAGACAGTGATATGGTTGCGATGACGGGGCAGACGACTTCAACAAGTCGAGTATGTTCTGATATCCCTGTGTTTCGTAATCCAGACCTCTAATTCTTTACAGGGCATCTATCGGAAAGTGTCCAATGATGTCCCAGCTTCGCCAACCATCCCCCAAGACTCCACATTAACCACGTTTTCCGCACCGACCGCCGTCACCGCTATCCTACAAGTGCAGCTTCCCTTTCTCAAGTCTTCTTTCTTCCGGAGGTTTTGTGTCCAGCGTCAGTATCTGTTGTTTTCCATAGTTCAGTTAGCTGACTTCTTACAGGCCCAATCATGGAACCCAGCGAATTTGCATCAATATATGTTGCTCACATGGAGGGGACGGTACCCCTTGACATCGAGGGAACGATGCTCGCGATACTACTCGTTATCTGGGCTGCGTCTTTTGGTATAGACAAGTTCGGCAATGAGAACATCCAAAATGATGTATCAGAAATCCACAACAGCCCTGATGGTGGCGACAATCATTCCAATCACAAGCAACATGCGAGCAAGCTCCGTACTGAGACAATGATCAGAGAAGTGCTTACGCTAGTGGACTATCACGGGCTACTACGTCGACTATCTTGGGATGGTGCCAGAGTCCTCTTGCTCCTGCTCCCATTAACTCATGGTCAGTCAGTTGTAATTGTATGTTGATTTGTTGTTCATCACGTACAATAGGCATCCTGAGTCCCATAGAACGTCGGGTGAGTGCAGTGAGCTGCCCCGATCATAATCCATTGACTCTTTGCTAGGCCACGTATGAAGCAACGCTGTCTCAAGTGTACTCGCTCTGCAACATTGAGAATCCCTCATCCGTCAACAGCGGTTTAGGACTATATCGTGATGTACTCATACGCGCTCGGATTTTCTGGTATGCATATGTACATGAAGGCATTACTACAGGACTGGATGGTGGACGCTTTCTATTGTAAGGAGACACTCCCTTGCTATCATCTTTCATTTCTAAATTCACTGCTCCAGGGACAATGATAGCCTGGATGCTTTCCAGAAATGCCTTCCCCCTCGTTATTGTGCGTCTGCCACGTCCAGCCTCTCTCCCTCCGTGGATTCTTCTCGCTCTTCGCCGGCGGACGGCCTGCCGGTTTCCCCAACTTTCACCTTCAAGTCCCCTCTAGAAAATGAACAGCGAGCTACCTTGACTTATCTTGTGACGTCTCAATACTTTTCTATCGCACTGTATGTTGCTCAAGTGTGTTGTGCCATACATTCCACCTTAACGGGTCCGCGTGCCCGTCGGCGGATCGAATCCGGCGTCGTCATACACAAGGATGCGCTCGTCAAAGTCTGGTACACCCTTGAGCGTTGCTGGGACAACTTTGAAACGCTGCGTCACAACCCTTCCGGCGTTGGCGTTGCTGGGGGTGATCTTGTCCGGGGCGAAGACGTTGAACGCGTTGTCAGTGGTTGGCAGGTCTTCGTCTTTCAATGTTTCAACATCATCCGTCAAGCGCTCTCCAGTGCCACTGAAAATAGTCACGCAACTCCGGCCGGCCAAACCTCTATACGGTGGTGTCTGAAATTTATCCCTCGAGTTATCAAGATGTTGCAACGTCACATATGGGTGCCTATTCTGTTATCTGTTACATGAATGAAGTAGCGAGCGTTTCAACGAACCCACATGATCTGAGTGTTTCCATGAACGACGCGACGTCTCGACTGCACACTTTCAAAGAAGCGGACATGTGTACTCTCAAGTTGCAATGTGATTGACAACGGTAAGCAACCGTGAACATTTGAACAGTACCTTACTGATCTGTTATTGATACGTGACGTTTGGCATTTCCATGTCATGTCATGCCAACAAACGCGTGTTCAAGGTCGCTACCGTCACGTTGGTGATGGTTTGATGCTTCTCGCGCGACTTTCTCTGTCCTCCGTATTCTCTCACCATCAAGTCCGTACCCTCACAGCTTCATCGAAAGTCGTACTCTTGCTCTTGTGAAGATTTGCGTGTCAGCGAATTGCGCACGCTTGGTTGATAGATCGAACGGTGTGTGACTGTTCTCGCATCTTTTACGTTCAGATTGTTGAACAAGCACAGTTACGTCTGTCTGTGGCTATTGTTGAAGTTGGTGACGAATCGACGTGTCTTGCACGACATTCTCTGCCCTCCATATTCACATCATCTCTGTATCCTCGCCACTTTATCCAAAGCCGAACTCCTTACTCCTGTCAAGAATTGTGTGTTGATAGATCGAACGGTGTGTGACTGCTGTTGCATCCTTCTCAGTCTGATTATCAAATGAGTGCAATGACGCCCGTCCATAGACTTTGCTTGGCTTTTCACATCCCCCCTCTTCAAAGATGAGTTTTCTGCTTAAGGTACCAGTATAGCAAAATTTATTAGCATACACACTAAATTTAGAACAGGGTGGTGACCCTTGGTGGAGGGTTTTGAATGTTGGGATTCTTATGCTGTTATTTGTGTGGGTGTATGTATTGCATTTTTACGAAATTGTACATCATCTCTCACAAAGTTTGAACAATTTGCTTGCACAGTGCATTATCTATGACAAGACTCAGCACTGCATAATAAGTTTGCCTGACAGTGTGTTAGATTACTGCCCCAATCAGAATCAAGGTGTTTCCTTCATGTTATCTGAAATATTCTCTGATGTGTGTCCTTCCTCTGAATTCCTTTCCACAGACATGCAGTCATTAAATCCTTACACACTGCAAAGGCAGTATATAATAATAAAACCATTCAATGATGGTATACCAATCTCTGATCAAGTGAAGTGTGATAACTCCATACAAGACTATAACTTGGAACATAGGTTCAAATGGTGCCACCCACAGAAACCTGGTTGGATGCAAGTGCAGTTCCTAGTTAGCCTATTAAGGCTTTTATGTGAACGTTCAACATGGCTGGCACATGATTTTCTCATTACTACATTCAGACTTAGGAATTGGTTGCTATTTCCATCTCATCACAGCTACCTGTCAACCACATTAACCATATGGCCAACCAATATAGAATTGTCAAGTAACACATACATCTCATCTTCTGACCAACTTTTGGGAACACAACATGGTGGGGGCAGAGGTAGAAAGAGTGTTGCAGTGTATACAGGAAGTGAACTAAGCCCTTTTGTTATACATGTTGGTGGAAAAGGCATGCTTGATGAAGCTGATTTGTACTCTTTTGTAGATCATGTTCCTCTAAGTCAAGTGTCTATTTCTGAAACTGTTGATGTTGTCGTGACAAAATGTCCATTGACACTTCTATCATTGAGATTACCTAACTATGTCATGGTTGATCTTCTCCAAAGGTATGACCAGTTTCTTCCACAAAGAACATCAACAGCTAAATTAAAAAAAAAAATAGATGAGATAAGCTCACAGGAAAATTGTTATCCTGATATGGTAAGTATTTTCGAGCTGAAAGAAAGACCTTCTTTAAAACGAAAGCGTAGTCATTCAACCAAAATCAGTACTTCCAACAAAGTAAATATGCATGATGAAACATTAATAAGATCTGAATCTTCTTTTCTTCCAACACCTCCTTCACGTAAATTGCGTGACAAAATAATTCGAAACTTTTGTTGTGATACATCAGTTGCACATTTAACTGAAAAGGGCTGTGCAGTGTGTGGACATTTGATACAAAGCTTATTATTGGACAAATCAATAGAGGATTTTACTTCAGATCAACTTGCATGTTTGATCAGAGACAATACAAGTGTCACCAAAAAAGAGTGCCAGACAAGTGATGATTTGCATACATTTATTCCAGGACCAGTTCTTGCACCTAATTGTCTTTATGTATGTAACTCTTGTTCAAAGTCCTTGATGCGCAAGAAGACCCCTAAAATGGCATTGGCAAACAACATGTGGTATGGGGAGGTTCCTAGTCAGCTTAATAACTTGTCATATATTGAAAAATTATTAATTGCACGAGTGCGACACAATAGATGTGTTGTGAAAGTTCTGAGTTCAGGCTCAAGAAAAATGATTGCCAATGCAATCTCATTTAGACAACCATCACAAAAGATCTATACTACTTTGCCACCTCCACCTGGTGATTTGGATGATGTTATTGCTTTTATTTTCACTGGACCATCTCCACCAACTGAAGAAGAATTAAAAAGAACTCCACTTCTTGTTAGACGACGTAAAATATACGAGGCTTTGCACTGGCTAAAACTAAATCATCAGGATTATGTTGATATTGATATTTCCTTGCCCAATATTATGGCTTATGCTGAAAACACCCCACCTTTGGTAATTGATTATCGTGCCTCTTCTGGAGAACGTCCTTTCGAATCACGATCAATAGATGATACAGGATTAAATGATGGAACATTAGAAGGGACCTGTCCTATGACTGTACATGGCATATCAGGAAGAGATTATGTTGATCTTCCTATGCATGCACTGAAAGCTCTAGCATTACAACATTTACAACAGGGAGGCAAAATAATGGCAGTAGGTAGAGAAGAACAACCTGAAACTCTATGGGACAATCCTGCTTTGTATCCCATGATGTTTCCATGGTTGTTCCCATATGGTTTAGGTGGATTAAGTTATGTCGACCATAAAGGGCTTATTTCTGATAGTCTTCGTCTGAAATACATGCTGATGTATTATGACAAGCGGTTTCAAAAAGATGAGACATTTGCACTGATTGCATTCAATCATGAACAAATCAAAACTGCAACCACAAGCAGCTTTTTAATGACTAAAAGAACAATGTTTCATTCAGTTGTAGAGCGTTTGTTTAGCATTCAACCTGATATACTTCATAGGATTTCTAAGAGCCTACAGTTGGGAGAGACAATGCAACCAGCAACTGAAGATGAAAAAAAATGTTATCAATTGATTCATGACTTGGATATGATAAACAAAGATGTCAATGGCTCTTTGACCTCAAAACGGCATATGCGTAATGAGATCTGGTCTCTTATTGCTTTCAAGGGTGCACCATCATGGTATATTACACTTTCTCCAAGTGATGATAAACATCCAATATGCATCTATTATGCTGATACTAAGGAAGAATTCTGTCCTGAAATTTTATCACCTGCAGAGCGTCGCAAACTAATAGCTGGAAATCCTGTAGCAGGAGCAAGATTTTTCCATGTAATGATCACCATGTTTGTTAAGCATGTACTTGGATATGATCTACCCTTGAACTCAGGTGTACAAACTAAATATCCACGTGGATATTATGGGCCTACAGATGCCTTTTATGGAACTGTTGAGCAACAAGGAAGATTAACATTACACTTACATATGCTTGTCTGGATCAAGGGATCTCTTTCTCCTCAACAGATACGATCCCAGATAATGTCATCTTGCTCAGATTTCCAAACTAGATTGGTACAGTATCTAGAAGGTTGTCAACAAGGTGAATTGAATCAAGGAACACTTGCTGATGTCAAGAAAATAATTGATGAGAGAGAGATCCTTTACTCTTACAGAAAACCGACAGAAAGTCTCCCAATTCCACCTCCATATCAGTGTACCCACAAAAAACGCTTTAAATGTATGTGCAATTCTTGTACAAGCTATGCAGAATGGGAAAACCAGTATTATGAAACTTCAGATGATATACTTGTTCGAACTAATGTGCATGTATGCACAGGTGCTCAGACAAAAGGATTTAACAGTCTCAACAAATCTCAACCATCAATAGGATGCAAATCAAACAAGCTAGGAGTTTGTAAAGCTCGTTTTCCAAGGACTATAAATAACCATACTTTTGTAGACCCAGAAACAGGTTTCTTACTATTAAAAAAAGGGGAACCAATGATGAATAGCTTTACGACCTTGACAACTTACCTGTTTCACTGTAACACTGATGTTACTAGTCTATTGTCAGGTACTGCAATAAAAGCTGTTGTTGCATATGTTTCTGACTATATTACCAAGTCTCCTCTTAAATCCTATGTTATTTTTGATACAATATGCAGTATATTCTCCAGAAACTCAACATTGATTGGAGGTACATTGGATCGCCAGGAAAAGGCAAGAAAAATCATGACTCAAATTGTAAACTCTTTGACATCCAAACTTGAAATTGGTGCTCCTTTAGCATGTTTATATCTATTACAGCATCCTGATCATTATACAAGCCACAAATTTGTTCCGTTCTATTGGATTTCTTATGTTCATGAAGTAAGAAAAGTTTGGAATAATGAAGACGCAACTATTCATGAAGAGAATGATCAACTTCTGTTAACCAGAACAAAAGGAAGAATTGTAGGATCTAGTGTAGTTTTTGACTACATATACAGACCAACTGACCACGAAGATATTTGCCTATATGATTGGATCAAAATGTATGAGCGAGTGTCACTACCACGCAAAGTAAGCAATGAGTTAAAGAAAGAGCAAATCCCAGATACTAGCGATAAGCTAGAGTTGTTTCAGAAAGATCATCCATTGTATTATTCACATGGAGTCAAATTATTGTCAAAAGCTTATCAATGGGTTCCTAACTTGATTGGGCCATCGTTACCACGAAGTGACAAAGGCGATTATGAGTATTATTGTTCAACCATGCTTGCTCTTTTTTGTCCTTGGCGATCAGGTTTTGATTTGAAAAATGAAACAGAACCTTGGTCAGATGCATTTACTTCTTTTGATTTTCAACCAGAACATAAACTGGTGATGGAAAACTTGAAAGTCAAATATGAGTGTTTTGATGCACGAGATGATTTTTCACAGCAACGTCGTCGTCTAGCAAGGGATTTTGGGTTGATTCCACCAACAAAGTCTTACCTTAGTGAGAAAATAATTGCTGAGGTTGAGGAAGAAAATGATATTGATCCTTCCTTTAGCTTTGAGATGTTTGATACAAGTTTCATTGGGAAAAAAACCTCAAAGTGGCAATATGAACGTGGAGTCATTGAAGCAATCATGAAATCCACAGGTTGGTTAAATGTATTGCCTTCAGAAGAAAGCTTCCTATTAGGTCCAAAGGTCATATCTTCTGATATGAACCATGATGCATCTTACTGGCGTTTACAAGTGACCAAGAGTAAAAATGATGTTGTCCAGAACTTGAGAGTTATGGCTAAGAACAATACTTCTGTAAAGGAAACAGAAAACAATGAAAACCATGGTGAATTCCCACATGTTAAAACAACATCTGATGTCAAAGTTATAGGAAAAGAGTACTGGAGTAATATGTTTTCTATCAAGCAAACTAATGTCAAACAACTTTTGGATGAAATAGTTGGATCTTATTCTTTAAATGAAGAGCAGGAAAAAGCTTTTAGAATTATTGCCCAGCATGCTTTGTCAGAGTCACCAGACCAACTCAAATTTTATCTGGGTGGAAAAGGAGGAACAGGCAAATCACGTGTTATTAATGCCCTTCGTGACTTTTTTGTCAAAACAAACAGAGCATCTGAGTTCATGGTTTTAGCACCTACAGGTTCAGCAGCTGCAAATGTTGGTGGATCAACATACCATTCTGTTTTGGGGATTAATGACAAATCTAAAAGTTCATCACCAGCATCTATATCAATGGTAAGAGACAGACTAGCGGGAGTAAAATACATATTTATTGATGAGGTATCAATGTTATCATGCCATGATCTATACAAAATATCTGCACAACTTGCAAAAGCTTGTAATTTAAGTCATCTTCCATATGGTGGAATAAACATGATTTTTGCAGGTGATTTTGCTCAGCTTCCACCTGTAGTTGGTGGGGAAGGTCATTCCTTATATAGTGGTTTAGTCGGCAACAAGAATACATCTTATCTTTCAATCAATAATCAAGAGAGTGCAATAGGGAAAAGTATTTGGCATCAGGTAACAACTGTTGTTATTCTTAGAGAAAATATGAGACAACGAGGGCAGTCAAAAGATGATGAAAGGTTTCGACAGGCATTAGATAATATGCGGTATAAGAGTTGTACATCTGAAGACATACAATGTCTACGGTCAAGAATAGTAGATCGTTCTCCTAACCATCCTTCATTATCTTCAAGAGAATTTCACTTTGTACCTATTATCACAGCCTGGAACATACACAAGGATAGAATAAATGAACTTGGATGTGAACGATTTGCAATAGAGACTGGGCAAGCATTAGATTGTTTCTTTTCTGAAGACATGCAATTAAGCTCTGCTACTAATGAAATGCGATTGGAAAAACACAATAAGTTTATGTCAAATTTAACTTTGGTAGACCAAGAAGTTTTGTGGAATAGTTCACCACATACTTCTGATCACTTTCCAGGTTGTTTGAAACTATGTCTCGGAATTCCAGTAATCATTAAACACAATGATGCAACTGAACTTTGCATAACAAATGGCCAAGAAGGATTTGTAGTTGGATGGAATTCATCTATTGGTCATCATAAACAACAGATTCTAGAGACATTGTTTGTAAAGCTTGATAATCCTGCTCGTTCTGTAAAAATAGATTCACTGCCTGAAAATGTTGTACCAATCTCTTATACACTCAAAGAGATAACTTGTGTGCTACCAAGTGATGAAATGGTTCGCATTCGCCGTAGACAAGTTCATATTCTGCCAAATTTTGCTATGACAGACTATGCTTGTCAAGGCAAAACTCGTCAGTTTAATGTAGTGGATCTCACTCATTGCCAAACTCATCAGTCTTACTATACAGCTATTTCTCGAAGTTCAACTGCACATGGTACAGCAATTATTCAAGGCTTTGATATAAACAAGATTACAGGTGGTTTGTCAGGTTGGCAACGACAGGAATTCCGTGAACTTGAATTATTGGATGAGATAACAACTAAACGATTTGAAAATGTTTTGCCTGTATCTGTCATTGGTCATACAAGGAATTCACTTTTGGAAAATTTTAGAAAAGTTGTTGGAATAGGCTACAAACCAAAACATTTGCATCACTCATTGCATTGGTCTTCAAAGGATCCACTACTCCATACAGGACAAGAAGTTGAATGGTCCATGGTTGATAGGTCCAAAAAATCTAAGGATACTGTTGCAATATCTTTAAATCATCAGATTGCACATGGAAGCAAAGCAATTGTATTTGCAGATACAAGTAATGCAAACAACTATACCATACTAGACACACTTGAAAAAGTACACTTAGTATGGGATGCCATCAACTGGAGTTGTGCATATGATTCAGTATTTGTGATCCTTTTTGGAATATGGAATGAACGTCCGCTGCACTGGAACAAAGTTTTCCGTACACAAAGTATATATATGCATGAGCTTTCAAAGGGCTTCCAAGATGTTAGAAATGGTAAATCAAGCTTTCAATACACACGTGACAGAGTGAGACAACATATCCATAGTGACCATCCCTTACAATTTCCCATGGGTTACAATTTTGCAAGTGTTAATGAACTTCTTCGTATTTTGCTTGATGTTTCATTGCCAATGGGATGGATATATTGTAGCACATGTAACAGAAAACAGGCAATTAACCTGAATGCAAGTGTTCATTTTGATATCATGCCAGGAACTGAGCATTCAATAAACAATTGGATAAAACAGTTTCTTGTATGTGATGTATCATCAATTTGCAACACCTGTAATATAGAAATGGACAAGAGTGTTCACTTGCCTCAAATTCCTCGAATTCTTGCATTTGATATTTCTAATGTTGATGATGGGTTTATAATCTCTTCTCAGATTAAAATTCTCAAAAACTCACGCAATTGTATACTTAAGTTAAAAGGAGTTTTGTATTTTGGTGATAATCATTTTGTGATGTGTGTACTGGACCATTCAGGAAACATATGGTTTCATGATGGGATGGTGAACTCTGGAAATATAGTACTAGAAAGCAATGATTTTAAAACTGTGAGTTTGAATACTCATAATAACAAAAAGGCTTCTATTGCAATATATTGCTACTAATTATATGACAAATAGAGACAATGGACTTAGGGTGGACTCGTGCTGCCACTTGGTGGCCCACTTCTGCTAGTTTGGTTGCGCGTAGACTCACAGTGGTCTCAAAGACCCTCGGAAAAGTGATGCCGGGGGAGACAAAGTATAAGTAGCAACTCCTATTCCCCCGCAAACAAAAGTCTATAGAAAATTGCCGACGCACAACATAGGGACCAGCTTTACAGATTAATATCACAGTCTTTTCATGCCCTTATCGTTTCCAAGAGTCATCAAAGTTCGTGAATAACTCTCTCAAAGACCCATTCTTGCAAGTTCCGATCACCCAGTACTGTGGGTATTTTGAATTGTCCACAACTGATATTCAACTTTCTTGCCCTCCAAAGGCGATACTCTGCAAACATGCCTGGCCTTAGGATACGGATCGTGGGAAGACGAATCTCCCCATATTCGAGCGCATGCTGGTGTCGAGCGTCAGCAGCAACGAGGACATCAAACAATTTCTGCGGCGCTAAATGTGCGTTCTGTCCTGTCGTACAATCGGGTTTGTAAGTGATGTCTGGTGCGTCGTCGACAAATCAACGCACCGTGAAGAGAGCTCCTTGGACTCGTACCACTACTTTCCCACGGTGGCACCCCGAGGACCCCAGCGACAAAACGCTAAAACAGCCTAAGTACCCAATTACAAACCTCATAAAGCTAATAGAACCCCACAGAAGAAATGGCCAAGGGGAAGAGCATCCCCCCAGGACTACCAGAGGACGACATACACTCCTGGTCAGACGCCCCGACACCAACCCCCACCCAACGCCGATCTGCAAGAGTGGCACAGCTGTCGAGGGAGGAGCTTGTCGCACTATCAACAACTGTGAACAACAAAACCACGGCCCAAAAATACTTACTAGAAGCGGGTTTCATTTCCGAGGAAAACGAAGAGGTCCCCACCCGCCACCTCTCACTAATCCTCCTACAGATTACCAAAGTGGCAAAACTTCCCACGCAGGTAACAAACGCCATCCGAGCAGTCGCTTTCATATTGGAAAATGGGGTAATAGAAACGACCGCCCAAAACATAACCGAAAGGATTATGGCGACACTGACCCCTAACTTCGAAAGAATAGAAGAAGTAGCCCTGAGCATCTACGGAAGAGATAAGAAGGACGACGAACAAGGGAGCCTCATGGTATCGGCGCTGGAAGAGCTTTTCAGCAAGACCGAGAAGAACCACGAATCTACGCACAACTCGATCCAGAACATCACGGACGAACTATGCAACAACAGCCACCTAGTCGAAAACCTGATAACAAAAATAGCCGAGTCCCCTTCCTCACCTAACCCGCAACATAAACCGAACGCTAACGCACCACCCCTAGAGACCGTGAAAGCGGCCATCGAGGACATGAAGTCCTCCATAGAGGAAATCAAAGAGCGCATACCCCCATCGAACCTGCTACTACCCATCCACGCCCGCCAACGACCAACCTCCTACGCAGCGGCAGTAACCCACAACAATCTAACGCGCATGCAGAAGGAGGTCATAGCTCGCAGCGAAGCGCGAGACCGACAAATCGCGATACGCTGCAAACCGGACTCAACAAAGCAACTTTCGGAAAAGGAACTCGCGGCCCTAGTCACACAAGCCCTCCAGCCCCCAACGGACGTTAACGGCCACCCAACCTTCCACTGCCGCAGCGTAAGGAAAACAAAGAATGATATAATCCTCCTCGAAATGAGCTCCAAAGAAGGCTCTAGATGGCTAAGCAAACACAACAACAGAACCGCCTTTACTGACCGTTTTAACCTAGA
>JBBPQS010000276.1:0-15082 GCA_038092635.1 Xerocomus ferrugineus
TTGAGCAACGCGTCTCAAAGGCACCAGCTGCCTCTGGATTTACAGACGCTATGGAAGCAACTTTGAAAGAAGCAAAGGCAAACATCTTGGAGTCCCAAGAGCGGATGAAACTCCAAGCTGATAAAAACAGACGAGAAGCTCCCACTTACAAAGTCGGGGATAAAGTGTGGTTATCCACAACTAATTTAAGGTTGACACGCCTCTCACGAAAGCTTACGGAACGATGGCTCAGCCCGTACGAAGTCACGGAACTCGTCGGCCCTAACGCTGTGCGGCTTCGTCTCCCACGCTCAATGAGAATTCACGACGTCGTGAATATCTCACGTGTTAAACCATATAAAGAACGTCTGCCCGGACAACCTGTGGTTGCTCCTGGTCCCGTTGAAGTCACGGACGACCGTGATGATTTGTATGAAGTAGAAGTTATTATTGACTCTCGATACAAGGGAAGACGCCTTGAATACCTTGTCCACTGGAAGGGGTATGAGGACACTGATCGCACATGGGAACCGGAGGGGAACCTTCTCACGACAGCCCCAGAGGCTATTTCCACATTCCATCTCTCCCACCCGGCCGCCCCTAGGAAGCTGCGCATCACTCACTCGGACTTCATCACCTTATTTAAACCTTACGAAAACCATACACTCGCCCACGGGTCTCCTTTTGATCGCCTGGAAGTCGATCCATAGGAGGGGGGTAGTGTTACAGGGTCACTTTTTGCCCCTAATGTTTATGCTTCAAAATGACCAAGTGTCGTTATCTTATCATCATCCTTATCTAATCTAGATCATCAAGGGAGTACAGCCAGGCTAGACCGCAAGTGCTGGCCCTGATCCGGATCCATCTAGAAGCATGCCGTCATCTATGACATCATGGGCTAGACCCGCCGTATGTTTTCCTCATGTCATACATGCGTTGCTGCGCACACATGTATCCCTCATGTTCTTCATTTCGTGCCGTGCACATCACATGCCACACGCCTCATGGATATACCCTTCGCCCTGTGGGTATAGGGTATGGACTTATTAGATACTGATCGGATAGATCCGGTCACAACATGTACATACAATAGTTTAGTATATAAGCCGAGGACCCAGCTGGAGACGTCCTCCAGTCTGGTTCTCCTTGGAGTTCTACCTCTAAGCCAGTTCCCTCCTAAGTCTACGCTGTCTAGTGCAACCTGACAAAGTCCTAGTGGCTTAGGGTTGTTTCAGTTGCCACCCTGTCATCAGAAGCATTCAAGTTCATTCAAACATGTGCACCTGTTCTCAGAGTTTCTACTCCCCATCTCTATCTATCAGCAATGGCCCAGACTCCTTCAAATTCACCACTCCATGCATTTTGGGTTGAGCATCTGCAAAAGCATATTCCAGTGACATCTGGGCATCCACCTACTTGGCCAGCAGAAGTTCATGTATTGGATGGACACACAAATACAGTCATTTCTGTTGCCTATTCTCCTCATGGAAGACATATTGTTTCTGGCTCTGCAGACAAGACCATCAGGGTTTGGGATGCAACCACTGGCCAGGCTGTGGCAGGTCCATTTCAGGGGCACACAAGTTTTGTTGAGTCTGTTGCCTATTCTCCTGATGGAAGGCACATTGTGTCTGGCTCTGCAGACAAGACCATCAAGGTTTGGGACGCAATCACTGGCCAGGCTGTAGCAGGTCCATTCCAGGGGCACACAAATACAGTCTCTTCTGTTGCCTACTCTCCTGATGGAAGGCACATTGTCTCTGGCTCTAGGGACAACAGTGTCAGGGTTTGGGATGCAACCACTGGCCAGGCTGTGGCAGGTCCATTCCAGGGGCACACATATTATGTCCTGTCTGTTGCCTATTCTCCTGATGGAAGGCACATTGTGTCTGGCTCTGCAGACCACACCATCAGGGTTTGGGATGCAATCACTGGCCAGACTGTGGCAAGTCCATTCCAGGGGCACACAGGTTGGGTCGATTCTGTTGCCTATTCTCCTGATGGAAGGCACATTGTATCGGGCTCTTCAGACAAGACTATCAGGGTTTGGGATGCAACCACTGGTCAAGCTGTAGCAGGTCCATTTCAGGGGCACACACATTATGTCCAGTCTGTTGCTTATTCTCCTCATGGAAAGCACATTATCTCTGGCTCTTTTGACAAGACCATCAGGGTTTGGGATGCAACCACTGGCCAGGCTGTGACAGGTCCATTCCAGGGGCACACATATTATGTCTGGTCTGTTGCCTATTCTCCTGATGGAAGGCACATTGTGTCTGGCTCTAAGGACAAGACCATCAGGGTTTTTGATGCAACCACTGCCCAGGCTGTAGCAGGTCCATTCCAGGAGCACACAAGTTTTGTCTACTCTGTTGCCTATTCTCCTGATGGAAGGCACATTATCTCTGGCTCTAGGGACAACAGTGTCAGGGTTTGGGATGCAATCACTGGCCAGGCTGTGGCAGGTCCATTCCAGGGGCATACACAACATGTCAACTCTGTTGTCTATTCTCCTGATGGAAGGCATATTGTGTCTGGCTCTAATGATTGCTCTATCAAAGTATGGAAGGTTCAGGACCTTTTTCTTTTTCACACCATGTATGTGAATGATGGCTGGATTCAATTTTCCCAAAATGCATTACTATTTGGCTGGATTGCCCCTTGGAACAGGAATGACTTTTATTTTCCTGCTAACTCTTCAGTCATGGCTTCTAACAAATGTTACCAAATTCACTCTGATACTTCTTTAGTTGGAGAGTCCTGGATTTCTTGTTGGAAGTGATTTCCATGTTCATTTTGATAATCTTGCTACATTTTTTGTACTGTAATTTCCATGTCATCCACTTCCTTGTCTCTCACAGTTTGAATGTAAAATAAGCCAGGTTGTTTGTACTTCTGCAACTGACCCTATTGCAAACAAGAGTGGTATGACGAGGATTGAATACCAGAAAAAATAAGTATGTGGAAAATGGGAAAGGACAGGAATCCAAAGTGTCGCTCCACACATGTACAGCATGTTGGCGTCCGTTGAGGTGTAATATGGCATGAACGGAGAAACTACGCCGACGTCTTCATGTATTTATAAGTGCGGATCGCACCATACTGTACACGCGGGGAAAGAAAAAGTACGAACACCCAAAGAAGACCATTCACATGTGTGCTTTGGCTCGTCGCAGAAGAAGCCTCGAGGGCTGCTCATCCAATGTTGTAGTGGACGTGCACGACGCGCTTGCGGCAGGGCGCGCGGATGGAGCCACGTACGCCAACGGAGGAGTATGCCGCGGCGTGAGGTTTCTGGGGAGCATGCCTCTCATACGACGATGCTGGTCGGGCCCAGGCCTGGTCGTTTGTCGCGCTGTCCGGTCTGTCGGTGTGGTGCCAAGGGATGCGTCCGCTCAGCCTCAGCAAACGAAACCCGCTCGCTCGCGCGGCTGGGACCACGATACAGCCCTACGCCTCGACCAACCCCCGACGCAACTGCCCGTTGGGGACTTGGGTATCTAGTGAAACAAGCACGTCAATGAAGCCTGGTCACACCGGCGCGGCGACACGCACTTGCTTGACGAAGCCAATCCCACCCCGCAATTACCTGTACCGGCTCAGCGCCTCCCGCACCCACGCATCGAGCCGCGTCGTGACCATGGAAGCGCCGAGCGTCTTACCGTTGGGTGAGAGGACAACCCATGCGCGGGAGACGCAGTGCGGCCGCCGCTCGCACCTGCAACGGCCACGTTGACGATGAGGTTCTCGGGGCGTCAGAGAAGCGTTTCCTCGATTTCCATCGGGCATCATTCCGGATATCTTGGGTGTCTTATCGACCAAATAAAACGGGGGTCAGATCATGTTTGCGTCACTTATTTTGCGCCCACCTTGGCTCGATCTTCAAAGCCGATGCGAGCATATCAGTCCGCGGAAACATCGCACGTAAAAAGACGTACTAGAGAACACCATCGGCACCTATGCGTACCCGGTCATCGGTACGAAGCCATCCATCTTTGAACGGTTTCCCCGGTCGCCTTAGGATTTTTCCAGTAACCAAGTGCAACACAGCCAGCGCGGGCGCAGTCACCCAAGCTCGTTCAGACCTGCCTACCGTCTTGATGTACAACGCGAGCTTCACACCAGGGAGCAGTATTCCAACTGACCAGGTCACGTTCTGGACGCGTCCCCCGAGCATCCTAGGGACAGGCTTGATGGACGCAGCAATCGTCTGGAGAAATGATGATGATTTGTGAACGAGAGAAAACCATGGTATCTGTACACAGTCGGACATGCCAAACCATGGTGTTCGCCATCAGTGCTGGAATGGAAACGCAACACGATAATTTACCCGCCTCTATTCATCCTCTCCACGTTGGGAAAACGTGAGCATAGTTGTTCCACGAGAGAAACGGGAAGGTATGCGTGTCCACTGCTTATAGCTTGCACAGTGCTGAATCCGTTGTCAAAAATATGTGATGTGCACAATCCAGTGAATGAGGGATGGGACTAGATAGAGGGTCGTGACACGCTACCTCGATTGCAGAAAAGACGTCAGGCAAGAAGCACTGGATGTGCAAAGAACGGGACTTACTTTGGAATGGTAAAAACATCGGCGTTGCATTGGAGGAGATGGGCAATTGTTCCCGACGAGAAAAAGCATCTAAACGTGGTGATATGGAGACCATAGGTACGATGCATTGGTAGACATTGAAAATCATGTTCATGCCCCCGGAGGCTATTTTAGGCGTACATAAGACGCGACTGACGGGAAAGAAATAGGTACGCTTTGCACTTTGAGTACCCATTTGGCGAATACGAATGACTGGGAGACAGAGTTGATGAGATTTCCATGCGAAATCATGACGGCTGAAAGTTGAATGATGCAAGTGAGCACGCGCTCATGATTACTCTGGAATGACGCACCTTTTGGTAGTCCACTTGTTCCGCTGGAGAACACGAGATAGGCGAGCGTATCAACCTGTCCCGGTTGTACCGGCAGTCGCGGTAGGCCGTTTCTCCGTGCCCGTTCAACGAATTCTCATATGAAGTCACCCAGAAGACCTGAAGTGAGTGCCAAAGGGAGAAGCGCTGGGCCAACGAATAAGCGCGTGGGCCCTGCAAGCTTGACGGCGTGCTGGAACTCAAAAGGGGTAGGGTGGGACAAAAACATGGCAAGTGGGACCGCCATGAGGAATAGTGAGTGAAGGGTGTTGCAGTCCTGCGAAGCGGTCAGGGTATGCCATGTATATGCAGAGTGAGGGGAATACCATCTTGTTCTCTGTGAGCACGCCAACTATTTCGCCAGATTGGGGGCGGAAGCCACTACTCTCGACGTCATTGTTCATGGCGGTTGCGCTATCCCGAACTCTCTCCACGAACTGCCTGAACGAGCGTGATTGACCCGTGACCGCGTCGAGGTGGAACGTGAAGTCCGGCCATTCGGCTTGGTCTGGACGGTTGAGGAGGAGATTGTGGATCTTTTGCGGAGGTATGTTGGGCAGAGGGACTTGTGGTGCATGATGATGGTCTAACGAGGTCAGAAGCCTTTATCGGCGCGCAGGGCTGCTGGGAGTAGTGGTGCCATCAAGTAAGTGGCGCTTCATATCCGGCCTTGTGGTTGATACGGCGTTCAGCGATGAGTCGAGGTCTGGTTGTCATGCAGCTATACGTAAGAACCAGTCGTCCTCAATGGTAGCGTTTCACTTACATAAGCTCAGTCTAAATCGCAGTGATTTCGGCTGGTAAGCCATCTTGAATGCCATTGACAGAGTTGTTTGACCGAATATCCAAAGTTCCCCCCTCCACAGTAGGTGAAAATAAATGGATTTTACTTCTTTTATCTTAATATACTCACACAGGTAATGGTCTCTCTGCCAGTGCAGTTGTTCATGGCATGGCGCGTGGTACACCTGAGTAAGTCGCGTATCTTACCTGGTATCATCTGCTCGTTTGCCGTCGCCTCATTCGGTAAATTGGGTTCTATATTTCATTTCCGGGTGTTAGATCAGTTACACTGCAGCTGGTGGAATCACAACAATTGGTTTGATCATCCACGGCGGCTTTAAATATTATCTACTCCACAACATTCATGGTGCTTCAATTACTTGGCTACTACCATCAACCACCGCAAATGTCATAATTACAGGAACATTAGTGCATATCTTGGTGAGTTGTATCAGCAGAGTTATCGGCCTGGACCCCCAATTCTGGATAGTTGCACAAACGCACAGGCTTCACTGCAACAGATGATATCATTAACAAGATTATCCGCAGTGAGTTTGTTCTTGGTCAGTCAAAGATAGATGAAATGACCCTGAGTAAACAGTGACTGTGCAAACCGGTTTGGTTACAGCCATGGCCGCAGTAATTGATCTCATATTATTTTTGGTTCTCAAGGTATTGCAAGTGTTCCTCGCATGTATACACATCTGAACTCATTCGTATTTAGGGTAAGGCTTGGTGAGTGCCTAGTTTCATAACCAGTGGCTGAGGTTGATCTTATTTCCTTCTTCAGGAACACCATCCTGGATTTCATATTTTCGAAGTTATATTCAAACTCGATTCTTTCCTCGTTGAATGCACGTGGAGGGTGGAAGTTCTCATCGTCATTTCGGGACAATGCTCTGTTTCAGAACGGGGACGAGGGAGAAAATATGACAAGGAGTCGCATGCCGGTTTGTTTAATGACTACTTTTTTCAGAGGCAATTATTTTGATGGGGACTTTATAGATCAAGGTCACTGTGACCACTGATCACCAGATGCATGCAGATTCGACTATGATGCCTATGAAGGAGGTTTGTTCAAGAGCCGATTATGACCGCGCGGATTCCGCATCAGTTACCAAGGTCGAGCCAATATTTGTGGAGGGACTATAGAGCATATCCAAGCCTTCAGAATTGCTGGGGTCAACGTGCATCCATTGTCGATGTAAGGAGAAAGCTCCAGTGGTACATCATGTGGTTATGGTCAACAAAGTATTTGATACGCGCATGCCAAAGTCAGACCCGTGTTCACCACTAAGCCACCGGCCTGTCTCAGCATACTCGCCGCCCTTCATCCAGGGAAAGCGCAGGCCCACTTCCCTCACTACTATCACACAAATGACCATTCAATGTCTACACGGCGATCACAGCAAGTTTCAGGCTCTGGTATCTGAACAGGCACGTTACGCCAGTTAATGCGACTGCCAGCGTCCGAGCCTCAAACAATTCAGCCAAAGTCTTTGTCAAAGCATTACAACACAAACTTGAGACTGTCCACCTTGAGGGTGCTCATTCGCCCAAGAACTTTGTCCAAATTCAAGATGGGCATAAAGGATCGACGAGCTATTTCAACCGCGTCGTCCCACATACATCCATATAATCTTTCACACGTTCTCCCTCCCTTCCTCGCAAATACCCTCTCTTTCCCGTGTCTTCAGCGTCTCAAGGGCCTCATGACACAACACATCAAAAGCTTGGCGGATATGTACCTCCTCGGTACGCGCCGCCCCAACAGCACAACGGATGCAAATTACCCCGTTCAGATCAGTCCGGGTAAACGCTACGTCACGCCGATCAGATAAGCGCGCGTAAAAGGCGAGGTTGAGCCCATTCAGTTGTGCAGCGTCGGGTGCCTGGGACAGCGCCGCAGATGCAGAACCCGTAGAGCCAGATACCACAGTGGGCGGCACGAGGCGGAATACGCTCAGGGAGAGACACGGTGACGTGACCAGTCGGAAATAAGCGGATTGCTTGATAAGCGAAACAAAGGTGTCACTCCGTTTAATCGTCTGTGTATCTGTTAGGCTAAAGAGGATGAGCAAGAGGAGGAAAGTAAGACGTGCCTGACGAATATACCGCTGGAAGCCTTGCACACCGTAAGACCTTATGACGAACCACAGTTTGAGTGCGCGAAATCGCCTCCCAAGGCCCAAGTGCCAGTTGCGGTAGTCGATCACGGTGCCTAATGACACGAGCGGAAATGTGGACATTAGGAAGGTCACAAGAGCAACTTTTTCATAAAACCCACCCGCATCACCGTGTTTCGATCGCAGAAACTCGGGAGTCACGTCCAACGCATCCGTCAAGTTTTTGCGGTCTCGCACCCACAGCGCGGAACAGTCGAAATTGACGAGACCCCACTGCAAATACATCGTGACTCCAGCGGGGGAAAAGATCAATATGCGGAACGTACGTGCCTTGTGAAAGTTTACGCAAAATGAGTCTGCATACCTGTTGATGTCATCGAGTAAACAGAGCTCTCTATATTCCGGGCACGCCATGGCCATCCCAGCCCACGCGGCATCTACATGCAGCCATAACGAGGGCGTGGAAGCGACTAGCCGAACATCGAGGCATCTCAGAATAAATACTTTCTTCACAACATGACAAGGAATTACCAATGTTACCAAGTTCACCAAGATGATCGATCGCGCCTGAAGAGGTGGAGCCAACCGTAGCAACTACGATGATGCTCCATCAGAGATCCGCCAACTCTTATACAGAATTTACACGAGAACACATACTGAGGATGAATGGATACAGGCCGTCACGGGAGTCTTCTTCCAATGCCCGTTCCAGCGTCGTGCCACGCAGCGCATAGTTGTCCTCCGCCGATACTTCAAGCACACGCACATTCAATCCTAAAATTAACCCTGCTTTTTTCCCCAGCGAATGCGTTTGCGTCGTCGTGTATAGAACCAGTTTCTCGACGGGCACGCCAGGGTGCTGGCGCACATATCGAGATCGAGCAGCGACAGCGGCAACGAGCGCCGTTTCGGATGCGGTCGTCTATGGATGCATCGATGCCAGATGAGATTTGAAAGAAGAGGAAGGAAGGAATGGGGATGATGACCTGGATAACGCCCCCTCCGACTTCAGAGGTATTGTAAAACGCAGGGTCGAGACCAAGCATCTTGGCCGCCCAATCCATCACGACTGCCTCGAGTTCCGTGCATGCAGGGCTGGCGGACCACTTTGGGTCATTTTCCAGTGGAACGCCAATATCAAATGGACAGTTGAGTCGCGGTGTCAGCGATAATAGTCAGGATGTAGAACGAACTCACGTTAAAACCAGGATTGGAATTGATTCCACTTGCGTAGAGGTCTCCGAGAATGCCCTCGAAACTGCAGGCGGTGGTAAAGTAAGCAAAGAAGCGTGGGTGTTGCCAGAGCGTCAGTCCTTTATGTCCAGCGGGTTTAGGTGACACAAGCAACATAGACTCGATATGTGTGCATACCGGGTATGATGAGCTTGTGGTAGTCTTGCGTGATCTGTTCAAACGGCTCACCCGCGTCGGGTGCCATCGCTGCGGTTCGTGAGATTGGCATGAAAACGGACGTGCGATGTCGAAGGCAGCTTACAAGGAAGAGCTCGTCTGAGATATCCAGGTTGGACATTTGATACGACGGGCTTGTCTTGGAGGGAATAATAATAGTCACATATGTGATCAATAGCCCGATAGCCAGCGCGGCGGAACCTTGTATGTGGATGTGTGTAAGAAAATCAACAACCTGAGAAAGAACGGACTGACTGTTCAATATCCATGCTTGCAAAGCTCGAGATAATCGATAACGAACGACATGAGGAAAATGTGATTGACCTTATATGGACTTGAAGCACTTTTTGGCAAAAGCTGTGTCGCAAGTGGTCTAAGTTGGGAAAAAGCTTCACAAGGTAGGGTTTACATTAAATTCCTGATGCAGATCCGGGCCGAGTTCTTGGCTGATAAGTGATAAGCAGGACCAGGATGGAGGTGGGAAGCCTGAGAAAGAATGGGAGAATGGGGAAACGGAGAGTCTGGCACATGACCAACTTCGATCTTGAAGTAGCCACAGGCAAGAGTTGAAACGTTGAAGCTTGATGTGTACTAAGAGATTTAGCGTCAAATCGGCGTGCCTTTGGGTCGCTGGTCCGCGCTGTTCGATGTCATGGTTCCGGTGCAAGTCAGTACTTGACAGTGTTCAGTGTTGTGTACACAATGTACTCAGAGAAGCATTCAACGTCTACGCGCTCGAGGTCCAAGTTCAACGACCCAGAGTTTTAGTTATCGACAGAGGACTCCCATCCTGGACGATGATCCATTCATTCTCACCTAGGCTCGCCCATGCATACCTTGGATCGGTTACAAGGTTCGTACCATCTGATCTTCAACATGCACCATTGATCATCCCGTTGTGATTAGGACGCCTGTATTTGATTAAAACTATCAGTGGAGGTGCACAGATATCACTATTGCCATCATTGATTCTCTCTCTCCTCATCTGCTACTCGTTTGGCTTCTCGTTCCTCCCTCAATGTCGCGATTTCATCCGGGGAGATTACCTTGAATGGCCACGTCAGCCAATTTCCACCGGACCGCATGCTGGGGATACCCATATCGTCCAACAGCTCGTCGATCGCTTGTGGCCACCTTCAACGACAAGGTTCAGTTAACGCCATAAATATGGTTCGAAATGCGCACGACCAGAATGCGATTGCAGCGCTATAGCTCTCATTGACCCATGACAACGTATCTGGATGTCGTTTCCTGTTCCACGCTGACTTGCGTTCCATCTCTGCCAGCGCCTCTTCGACCGTCGAGGGTAAGCGCATATTGTCTCCCAGGAAGTACGACGATATCCAGTGCGCTATAACTTCGAACCCATATCCGTTGTTCGTAGTGAACTGCACATTGTGTGAGATATGAGACACAATGGCAGCGATAATCTGTCATAGGATTGACATGCTTGTGAATATACTTACCAGGGCACCGTTTATGGCAAAGTCCCGCTTAGTGATGTTCTTTGCAGGGACGAGGCCACGATAGATCGATGATGCCCACTGATCTCTCTGCGGATGGGCTGCTGGCGGAGAAGAGAGCGTCCTGTAATGGGTCCATTCATCAATGTCTCCCAAGAAGGAGCGCCTTCCTATGCCGAGCTCTTCTATCGTTTTCTCTGGGCCAGTCGTCAGCGTCATGCAATACCAAGATGTTGAACAAATCACCAGCGAAAATGCTTGTCCAGGACGATGAAAAGCCAGTTGCGAGGATGACAGCATCCACGGCAAGTGTTCGCCCATTTTGCAACACGATTCGCTCTCCGTCTAGAGTGTACCCTACTGCTTTGGCTGGAGCCACAAGCTTAATCCTTCCTTGATGGACGAACGCATGAAAGCCATCTCTCCTCCCAGTCCCCTCGTCGCTGCTGCGAATGCTCCAGAACAATGAGTATGCTTCTCGCAGGGGCGAATCCTCCGTGATATTGAGCACCTTGAACTGCTTGTCATTAGCATCAAAGAAATGGCAATGAATGATAGATCATGCACAGAACTCGAAGTTAAGACACTCCAGAAACCCTTTGTAATTATGCTGCCGAGGGTAGTGGTGTGTAAGAAGCATCTAATTGACGGTCACTTGAGACCAGCATTTTATTGCAACATAACTTACTCCAGGCGTGTTCGTAACTCGACGTGTGGTGACAATACCCCAAGACACCTTGAAGTTGTGTTGTGAGTAAGACACGACTCAGAAACACCCGAAATCCATACCTGCTCTTCCTGATCCAGTCAGGGAGCTGAAATGGATATGCCAATACAGCATCCGCCTTTTCAAAAACTACTGTTGCCTTGATGCCTTGACGAGTCAAATCGGAGGCAATGCTGATCCCTCATCATTAAATCTATCTCAATGCAGGGCTGGCAATTGACTCACTCTTGCCCAGATTTGCCACCTCCAACCACGACGACAGAGTAATCTGGCTTCCTTTGAGCATCACGCACAATTTCATCGACACATGAAGCAAACTTGGATGAGTGTATGACCGGTCCACGGAAGCCAGCCTGTTCCGCAGCTTTCGCCGACAACGTCTCCGGAATGTGTGCTTGACTGCATCCCTATGGTCAGTCAGATCTGCGCGAACCGAATGTGAAGGAGTTACAACATACCCCAGTACATAAAACGATGCGTGCGTAATGCAACACATCTTTGTTGCCCGTCCTAAGATCCAGCACCTCAACCTCCCAACCGGCGCCGTCCTTTCCACGCCGAATGTCCAGAATCTCTGTCTTGAATCGAATTTTTCCTGCAAGAAACGTGTTGGCAAAGCTTTCCATGTAAGCGCTCATGTCCTCTCCAGAAAGGCGATTTCCTGTCTTTTCCTTGAGTGAGGGCGATGGCATCGGTAAAGCAGAAAATCTGAATTCGCCATGTACGCTTCGATACCGCACATGCATTAGACACCATAAAAAGTAGGCATAATTGTCCTCACTTGTTGATGGAAACGCCGGGATAGATACGTTCTCTGGCCCACACGCCTCCAGCAGACTTGTCGCGGGTCAGAAGCTGTAGGTTCTGAAACCCATCCTGCAGGAGGGTGTGACCAGTGATCAACCCAGCCGCACCAGCGCCTATGATGCCAACGCTCTGTCGGCGGACGGATTCAACTGGGCTCAACTTGACCATTATATAGGGAAGAACAAAGGAGGAGGGTTCCTACATTCACTGGCGCCCGATGCATCGTGTGGAGTGCGGCGAAGATGGTCAAGTAGAAACTTGCCAAAATATCTGACAGCATTATTATAGCTTCAAAACAGGTACGTTCTCGACCGAGCAGCACGGCCTCGAATGCCTGTAACATACTTAATCACTGGAACTTAGCCTGCATTATGCCAAATCGCTACATATTGGCAGCAAGGCTGTAGGCCCGAAGCAGGTCTATATCTTACTAGCCGAGTAGTCTGGAGCACCTGTATCCTCAGTCTAGTCGGCGAGGTTTTTTTACTGTAAGCTCTATATGTGATCAGGTACTTACTCACTCGGAGATATTGCGGGCGGGAAGTAATATTGTTTGATACGTCCGTCGTCGGACATTATCCGACGAAAAGGAAGCTCACATGCCAATTCGTGGTACCATTGGGAAATGCGCGACATCGGGCCATTGGACCGTGGGGTCATCTCCACAGTTCTTTTTCTTCGCACATCCCGGGTGGGGTGGGACAGCTTGTGGCGTGTTAGTACCAAGTATGGGGCATGGAGTCAACGAACCTACCAGTTCGTTCGCCGACTTCTGGCGGTTCGCTATCGCGACACGTGACTTCCTACGGCGCGTCACTTCTGGGGAAATTGGTCTTCTTAGCCGCCATCGAGTCGTCCTTGCCAGTGAGCTGGCAGCCTCGCATTGAGCGCCTCGCCTGCTCCTCGTTTTCGCACCCACCCACCACTCCCTCTGGCAGGTCCGACGTCCAAACCTATCCTTGTCACAATGAGGATTGACCAATACAACTTATACAAGTTGTATTGGCCGATTCCCTCCGTGTGTCCGTTGCACCTCACTCGGGGCTCGCTCAGTAACCTGCTTGGTGCCCATCCCAAACCGCACCCCACTCGATGGCTCGCGCTGGCCTAACTGCAACCACGCCTATCCGATGTCTTGGGGATGGGGCAAGAGAGGATGGTGAAAGGTGGTCCAATATGCAAGAAACATGGATAACGCTGGACGCATCCGTCACGAGAAACTGGAGCAGGGTCTGGAGCTGATGAGGAACCCAACCTGTTCCACTCACCATCACACTTATCTACCCAACCCGTTTTCCGATCCGTTCGCCCATCCGTTCGCCATCCGTCTACGGTATAATCTAGCATTTGTCTTAGTTCGAAAAAATTACAAGCGGTGCAGCGCGCGATTGGCCATCCGTTTCTTAGATCTGCATGTTGCAATTCCACAAGCTAGCAGTGTTCTCTCAGGCTTCCCAACTCCATCCTGGTCCTGCTTGTCACTTATCAGCTAGCAAGAACAAACTCTATGCGTTGCGGCTTGTGACTCAATGGAGAAAGATTCGTGAGTGGTGGAAGTTGAGTGGGTAATGTCGGAAAGGTTTTGGGCGAAAAGCCGAAGGCTCTTCTGGTTCGAAACTGAACCCAAACCTGTCGGGGGAGAGCGCGCTGTGTACCCAAAAAATGGTAGGAGTTAGTGACGCAGAACAGCGGTAGCTGAAGCCCCGACAGTAGGAGCTACTGAGTCTGCTGACCTGCACGCTGTCATCTGATCGGAGGGAGTATGTACCGTCGAAGGTTCTCTAGGAGGTCCGGTTTGTTCTGTAAGAATGGGGCGAGGATGAGGGCATGATGCCTCAGATAGATGGTGAATGATTCGCTTGACCATCTTCCCATCGTTTTGACCACGTCGAAAGGAACTCCCATGAGTAGGTAGTGGAGCGTACCTCCAATGCGTAGACTGTGGCCCTTCAGATCAGGCAGATCAGGGTGAGCTTTGACTATGGAGTCAATGCACTTGGTGACCTCTTTCTTGGATAAAGGTCTGGAGGATCCGGATTGGTGTCTCCATGAAAAAAGGTGTGCAGATGCGGCATCGGGGTTGATGAGGAAGTGACGGTCCATGGCCATTTTTGGGTCCGTGGGAGAGTTGGGATCGTGGGGTGCACAGTGTGTTTCTTCACCGTCCGTGGAGGATTTGGTGGCAGGGAGAGAAAATTTCATGACGGGCAGCCCATCGTGATTGGTGGTGATGGAAAAACGCAATCGGGAGATGTGTTTGGATGGATCAAACTTGGATATTGCTGGGACAGTAAATTCTCCTAGGCGAGTGATGCAGAAGAAAGAGCATATGATGCACGCGAAGACGGTGGAGTCACATGGGTTGTTCAGGTCCATGTTGTCTCGGAATTTCTCCAGTATGGTGATGGTGAAAGGAGCACGTTTAGGTCGCTTGGATGAGGGAGGGGTTAGCTTCTTGGCACCTTCTAGGAGGGCCCTGTATTCCAGGTCGTTGATAGACCATCCGAGTCCATGCAGTATGTGCCAGGCTTTGATGGCGGCAGCATAATTGGAGATGGTGGAACCAGAGTACGCGCCTGTGCAGCTGGCCAGGAATGAAGCAAGGAGGTTGGGAGAGACAGGGGCACGTTGGGAATCTGGGATGTGGTGCATGTCGCAATATACGTGGTAGATGAGTAAGCCTGTTCCATACAATTCTTTGGTGGAGTCGGCCCATGAAGCACCAATCACGCCGAGGATGCGGTTGAGTTCGTCTTCGGTGAGAGGCTTGTTGAGTACTACATTGGTGTTGGAACATGGTGGGGTGTGACTGGGTATCCAGAGTAGTAGGCGGTGGCGGGCAAGGCAGTGTGGGCGAAGGGTGG
>JBBPQS010000277.1:0-15053 GCA_038092635.1 Xerocomus ferrugineus
AGGTACGGCCACTTCCCCAGCGATGGCAAGGGGGTCAGTCTCAATCCCTCCCTGCCCATCACTGCTAGTCTTCGTCTTCACAGAGACCTCCACCTCGTCTGACTTGAGCACATGCGCTTCAGGGTTGGGATCATCACTAGCAAGACTAGGGGGCACCACACCCTCTTCCTTGTCCGTTTCCCGAGCAGCCCTGGCGCCACCTCGCGCCGGAGGCGGTGGCACGGCCCGTCTAGCAGCCGCACGCCTCGGAAGGGGCGGCACACCCGGTGCCGCCGCTGGCGCAGGCGATGCAGGCCTCGCAGAAGCCAACGGTGAAGAGACGGACGTCTTCCCCCGCATATGCGATAATGAGGGTGGGTGTCCAGGTACTGGGAGCGTCGCACGCGCGATTCCAGTCGGTGTCGGCGATCCTCCACGTGAACGGCTGACGGCGGGACTGGCAGGCCGCGAACTCGGTGGCGGTGACGCAGGAGAGGAGAGACGTGAACGCGAACGTGGAACGGGTGACGTCACGCGCGAAATGGGGTTCGACGTAGTGGGTGTCATCGGAAGTGGAACATTGTGGGGAGATGGAGGTGAATGATCTTCAATTGGTGGTGGACTTGGCTCGGTAGGAATGGGATCCGACGTGGGTGGTGACGGGGAAGGTGGTGCAGTAAAGGTGATTTCTTCGACGGGCGTCGAGGAAGAATTGGATGCATCGGGTTCTACTGTGTCCGCGTCAATGTGACCATTCTCATTGGCAACGGATTCCTGGGCCTCTGGGGTGGATGTTCCGTTCTCTGTGGCTGATGGTAGAACAACTGTATCAGTGATGGACCTAGCACGAACAACGTTGCGCTTTGGGAGCGGTGGTGGGATTAGAGCATTTGCCTGGGAAGTGGGGGACTCGGCATGAGGATGGGGGACAGATGGATGGGAAGGAGGAGGGGGAAATGACTTCTTTGCGCCGTCATCCTCCTTTTCCTTTTCCTTCTCCTTGGCATTCTCTCCACTGTCCTTGCTCCAGCTGGCAGCCCTCTCTCCCAGTGCACTAGCCATCTCCCAAAGCCTCCTCCGTCGCGGCGGCACGGGAGGCTTCTCGGAAGCTGAGGAATGGACCATGCCCGCGGGTTGACTTCCTGTGTTCGCGCTAGTCGGCGGTGAAGGCCTCTCCTGAGTGTCGCCATTAACATGGGATTTCGGAGGCTGGACAACTTCCTCCTCCCATATCCGCTCCACGATCCCAACACGCACAAATGCCCACAACGAGCACGTGCTTCGAAGCCTTGTCAGGCAATAATTTGACGTGCATAGTGGGTATGGCGAGTTCTGTGTCTGAGTTGCAAGCACGCGGGACGATGAGATGGCGTTGGGAGGACGCCGGGAGGAGGTGCCAACAGCAGGCATAGATGCTGAAAAAGCGTGCGTGGATGCAAGAGTGGGTGGTGGGGTAGGGGCAGTAGCAAGTGCTAGACGGAAAATATACACCTGCCCAGGTGGCTCGCGCTCCGCCGAGGGTGTACCAGCGTTGTGGTCATGCGTACTACCTAGCGCAAGGGGATATTTGAACCATGAACTCCCATTTGTGCTGTGGGAACGCGAAACGGGTGTTGTGGGTGACAACCGTGTGATGAATGTTCCACAGAGTGCGCACGACAAAGTGGAGGAAGACTGGGGATGCTGCTGCAACTCCTGGACGAGGTTCGAGAAAGGCCAAGGCTCTACGGTCAGCATCCCAGCGTGGATTGCAGTAAGGACTGAGCGCCGGGATAACCAATTCAGAGAAGGTGCGAGATCAAGACGTAGGGTAGCTTCACTACATGGACGTTGTTAAATCAGTCAAAGAAGAGCGGTTCAATAACTTACGAATCTTCAGTAAGAAGACGTGCAACAAACGGCTGATTCAAAAGGGTTGATATAACAGGTGGAGTTGACTGTGACACCCTCAGGCCCCTCAAGTGAGAAACGAACGCGATGAATTCAGCGTAGGGTGCGTGCGTGGTCATGAAACGTATTCTGGGGACGTCCCCGACGTGCAACTCGTCCCGCTCAACCCATTTTCCCTTGCCCATGGTGTGCCTGGCCTCTTGTGCACCACGTTCGGCGGTCTCCCTTGCAGCTTGAAGAGACTGCATCTGGACCTGCATGTCCTTGACAGCATCTTCCGCGATCTTGAGAGCTTGCTCGGCCTCCTGCACCTTTCGTTCGCTCCTGGCCCGACCGAGCCGTGCTTCCGCGACCATGGTGTTTGCCTGATCGAAGAGAGTCGCGCTGAGATCGTCGAGGTCCTTTTCAATATCATGACGTGCACTCTCCGCCTGACCACGCTGAGCAGCCTCCTCCGTTGCGCGCTCCATCAATCTGTTGAGCTCTGTGGTCACATGTGCTTTCTCGACGAGCAGACCCGTGTTCAAGGCAGCCAGGTGATGGCTCCGTTCCAGTTCGAGGGCAGAAATGGTGACCGAGGCGTTACGCAGCGAAGAAGAGGCATCGTGAAGCTGATCCTCGAGGTCTGACACGCGATCATAGGAAGCGACGAGCTTGCTGTTGAGTTGTGTAACCTGCGAGAACAAGTCTGTGACCTGAGCACGCAACGACCCGATGATTTGTGCTTGGGCTTCGGAGGCATCCTCGTCGCTCTCGTCGTCGACACGTCGGCTGCTAGAGGTCATTATGAGCACCTACGTGACGTTGACAACGTCCGGAATACCTTCTTCCAGTCATCTCAGAATCCGCCATTACGGTGGATGGGACACAAGTCACTTACTTACAAGATGGAACTATATAAAAAAAGGTTAAACCTTAACCCTAACATGGCAACATAGCCTACAACTTGACGTCTCTAGAGATATACATTGTGTGATCATTCACTGATCCAAGCGTCGTGCCGTGCTACCAGCTCTCTCACAATTTCCTCCTCGATCTCCTTGTGAGGTGCCGATGGCGAGGTGTCAATCTCAATCCACTTTTCTTCGTATCCAACACCGTCAGGCCCTGGCTTCCCACCAGACGAAGCCGATTTTGGAGACACCAGAACCACACGATGTTTTCGATGGTGCAAGTCGTTCCCAATCACCACTTGGTGCCCGTATCGCTCAAGCGCCTGACACGCTTTGGGTATGAGCAGTGCTTGGTCGGTTTCAAGCTGATCGTTCAACACATAAATAACCAGTAAGGCGTTTCGCCACTCGACGTACCTTGAAAGAGACAACGAAACCACTAGGCACCCACTCGGAAACCAGTGGTTTCAAAATCTTGGGTACTTGATCCATTTCTAATTGCAAACTACCTTTTCCTGATTGGATCTTGTGTTCCGACTGTCAAACACGACATCCGTCATTTAAATGGCTGTCGAAAGACGCAAATACTGCCATACTGACCATCTTTTGCCTAGGTAGGAAGAAGTCGCTCACAGCGGCAGCGAGGTAGTACATGGCTTTTGGTCCCAACCTTCTCATTTCTTTGCTTATCGCGCGTAATAAGTAGAGATAATCATTGACCGTGGCGAATGTGAGGGTATGGAGAGTGCCCTCAGCTTGCACCGCCTTGTAGGCCCGCAAGACGGACAACAAGGCTGCGCGTTCAGAGGTCTTGACCGTGATACGTGGCTTAGCCACATCCGGGGAGGGGCCATCTATCTCGAGGAAATCAAGGAAAGGATGCGTTGAGTGGGAATAGTTCCGGCTAAAAGGTTGAAGACTGAATTGGCGGTGCATGAAGATGACTGCATATCCTTGCCCAAAAAAGTATTCAGCAGACGTTGCACCTCGGGTACCTTGAAATAAAATCGTAAAACAATATTACGTGGACGAGCTGGAGTAACACACCAGCACTGAAGTTGTCAAGAAATCGGACACTATATACGCATGAGCGATCATGATCATGGTTTCACCTGGAGCGTGGGCTCACACGTTGAGCTCCAGTGGAACGATCGTACCCCCGCTCTACTCAAGTAGTAAGATCAATACATGGATCTGACGAACGGGGGTAATTCACCGTCACCAATACAACTTTTCTTCCCTTCTCGATCTGTCTATCGATGAAGCGGGATACACCTTGGATGTCAGCTTCGAGGGTGCTCGGTGCTGGTTGGGTTTCAAAGTAAGATTCTGCGGAGAACGTCGTCGCATTGGACTCAGTTGTGTTCGGCATCCTTGGTTTCTGATAAACTATGCCAAGAGCAAGTTTTTGAAGACATGAAGCACAGCCACCAGGTGCTGCTCATTGAAGTATTCTGACCAGCTGGGATCAACGATTGCGACTTCCACTGGGGGCCATACTAACAAAGATGACCCTGGGACAAGGCTTTGTGATGCTGCACGTTACCGAAGCCCGATCATCGTATAAGTATTTGACGTGATTCTGCTTCATGAGAACTCACTTTGAGCAAATGCTGATAAACTTGTTTCCTAAGGTGCTGAAGTACTCATTTCGATTTGCTATCGATATCCACAAACCCAAAATCTTGCACAGATACCAAAGAGGGCTCTCGTTTACCCCACGGCATAACTTTTCAATTCACCATCAAGCACATTAACCGAACCGCTAGGGCCAAATTTAAAACAATTTCCCAAGATGTCATCCACATTGACGAGTAGGCAGAACTTCCTAATAAATACTAGTTAGCGGGGCTAAGGGTCAGCAGATTAGTAAACGCATGCCAGGCACTCGAAACGACGAGTGCGCTGTCACTGCGGCTTTCTTAAGTGGACGAGTGGTATAGTCGCATTGTATCCCGGTACCACACACCTCGGCGTTCACATCCGACGACTACCCCGCATTTTTATTTTTGACGGTATTTGGGTGTCCGATGTCGCCTTGCACTATTACTATGACAAGTAAGTCACCGCGGAATCCCGCAATATCACCTGGGCGGCTCACGGATTCCGCATTCAAGGGATGGTTGTTTCAAGCCAGGCAACTGCTATCACTTGTACTATTGCGCGGCTCCTATACCGATGGTATACACGACGGTTATGGTGGGAAGACATTTGCGCCATGATCGCGGCTGCGTGGACCTTCATATGTACTGCAGGCTTTCTGCTTTTCGACACATCTTTGAGTGAGTGCTTGTTATTGGCTCAATCTGTGGGGGCGCATGCTCATTTCCGATGATGCAAAGGCTACCTTTCGCCCCGAAACCAAATCGCGGCCTGGTTCATGACGCTATCCATCACCGTTGTGCTATGGTCAGTGAGCTACATGTATTTGGGCGTCGTTTGTCTTACACCCATGGTTTAGGACTGTGCGCCTTAGTATTTTTCTCTCCTTGATTCGCATATCAAATCCAACCGATTCATCAAGACGCCTCGCGCTTACTTGTATTGCATCCTTTCTGATAATGTTCGTCGCAACGATGATACAAAAGATCTACTATTGTGCAGCAAAAAAATGTTTGATATCCACGTCCGTTGGCATCTTGCAGCTCATCAGTAAGCTCTTATACGGCTCACGCCATGTATCGCATGTTCTGTGCTGACATGGAACGACGCGCGCAGCGGACGTCTTGGCGGACACGCCTCTCGTGGTAGCACCGATCCCCCTCCTTCGGAATATGCACCTCTCCAAGAACCGGCGCATCCTCATACTTTCTGCCTTCTCGTCATCGATACTTATCAGCGCCATTTCTATCCCGCATTCGGTGTTCCTCATAGATGAACCCAACACCCTCACGATCATCCTCGGCGAAATGAAAGTAAGCGCCGATTCAATGTCAAGTTTTTGCTCATCGCCAATGGCACATGTCTTTTTTTTTTCGCCGCACCACCACGTAGGTTGCCACATCGCTCTTCATCTCCAACATTCTCGTTCTCGTCACGTTCGTGTACCGCATATGCAGGCGCCAGGGGAGAGACGGGGTCGACCTCGACGCGTCCTTCGCACAGACCGGTCCGCTGCACTTGACGACTATCGACCTCGGCCAGCTGACCGTCGGCACGACCTGCAGTGACGCTTCGAACGTGCGTGCGGACGCAGAGTCTGAGCAGGACGCGCTTCAAGGGTCGCGTTGCGCTTCGTCGAGTACCTGTTCCGAGGCGGGATCGGGGGATAAAGTGGAGTGTCCGAGCATCCGACGGGACGACCACGACCACGACCACGATGTTGGTGTGGACGTTGACGGGTCGCAGGCGGGGCCTGCCGAGGGGAAACGGCGCGGTCCTCGGACTTGCTGTTTCAAGTGCCAGGGGCGGCACGTCAAACCGTTACCGTACACGTGAACATGTATGGGTGAGTCCTCCGTTCACGACGTTCATTTCACTTCATTCCATTGACGGCATTCTGAATTGGCGATGCGTTCAGGTTGAACACACGCGATCGTCCGCCATCCGTCGTCCTTGCTCAGGACGAGTTCACGCTCTTACAGCGCGTCGTCCCGTTGACAGCGACTCGAGCATGGCTCTAAGGAGAACCGAGCGGTTCTCGCCGTCGACGTCAATTACGCGGCGTATGTCGCTGTGAGGTGTCATCTTCTTGAAGCGCGTCATGATCATACATACACTATCCATAGGCAATATTGCGTAGTGCACCTTTCTTTCAAAACACCATGACAACGATTATTAGGAATCAACCAGGGCTCCTCCGCGAAGCCTTCCATCACCATGGCCCATGGCCTTCCAAGTCCTGGCGCATGACTTGCCATGCGATCCTCACCATCTCGGTGAAATCAGGAAAGGCCACTGGTGCCAAAAAAAGATCTCCTGACGATCGTTCACGTGCATGAGCGTCAGTCTACAACGTCCACCATGACTGTGAAGCGCATGTACCTCAGGACCACAATCGGGCTTGCACTTGTCATGTTCAGATCCTCTGCCCAGACATTCCACGAGGCGACGCTGACAGACTCCTTGGTGTTCAACAGTGAATCAATCTCCGCGTAGACACCAGCGGCCCACATTTTCGTAACGACACGACAAATCTTGGTTGGTCTGTCGAATAGCTCGATTCCTCCGAATCGGTCATGAAGCCCAATTTTGACTCCACAAAGTTTGTATGCGCTGTCGCATAGTCTCTGTAAATCGGTATCTGAGCCCAGTTCACTGCACTCTTCTCTAAAGAGGCCATTGATACAGCTGAGAGATGGAGTACGGCGTCAACATGATTCGAAGCTGAGTTTGAACCTTGATGCATTTGATGGCAAGATTCAGGATCTCATTTTGATCTCGTTAAGAGTTTTCAGCTTGTTCCAACACCATTTTTATTCCCAAAAAATAGACGTCATGTACAGTTGTGAGGTGGTGAAAAATAACCCTAATCATATTTGTAACACCAGCAGATCTAGTGATGGTATGTCTGAATGTTGGTGGTACAGCACGCGCAATCTAAAAACCAGTACGTGATCATATCACCAACGCTCTGGCCACTCAAAATCCTACACTACACGTCATGGTGTTGTAGTTTATCCTTTTCACGCCAACTACGGTTCCAGACCGTGGCCGGCAGTCCATCAATGCCATCCCCACCTATGAAGGAAAGAGTCAAAAAATGAAGGGAAAGAAGAAAGAGTCCATTTCTCGAGAGTTCAACAGGACACTTTTCAGTTTCACTCGTTGTGAAAAAACTATCTACTACTTGAAGCACGCCTATACGACGTGTATGTATATCATAACAGTGGTAACAAGAAGAAAAAAGTCTGGTCAAGAGAGAGAAAAAGGATCAACATCAACTAAACGTAGCAAAATTCTAGCATCATTGACGCCTGGGGTATGTGTACGAACAGAAATGAACAAAGACCTCTGACAAGATCACCGAGGCGAAACAAAGACCAGAAAAGAAAAAAAGGTCACATGATCATACATTCCGATTGAGCATCGAGTTTCTTTGCCTGAATGCCCATCTCAGCAAATGTCATCGGGCCCTTGGCGGCCGGACGCGCCGGCGGTGGTTGAGAACCTCCATCGGCGTTTTGGTCTTGAGGTGCGCCCTGGGGCGGCGCGGGAGAAGGGCGTTGACCGGGCGGACGTCCCGCAGGGCGTGCATAACTCGGCGAGTCTGTCCTTGATGGCGGTGGCGAGTTCCCTGCCGGCGCCGAACCGGGATCGACCAGCGTGTAACGATGCTGGGTGGGGAACTGTCGATGGCCCTGAGGTCCCGGTCCAGGAACTGGTTGTACTTGTGGACTCATCGGGTTGGGTGTTTGTTCCGTGAGAGGGGCAAGGCCTGAGGAACCAGCGCTGGATGCGGGGGCATGGTGACGTGCTACCGAGTTCTTCCGAATGACATCGACCACCTGTTGACTTTCGTCCATCGATGCTCTCGGAAAAGCACCGCTCTCACGTTCCGAGCGCTGTTTGGCTTGGGTGCGTTTACGAACCAGTTTGGATTCCGTAATGTTATCGTGTTCCTGCCTCGAGAACGATTGGGCAGATGGCTGGGACAGGACAGCCAGACGCTCAACAGCGTCCGTGTTACCGTGATCGGAAGCCTAATTGTGAGGATCAGTCATGTCCATATTCAAGTCCTCAGCCCGACTGACCAACTGGTACCACATCTGAGCGGCTTCCATGTCCTTGGTTCCACCGACGCCAACTTCCTTGTAGTAACCCATTGCAAATTCTGCACTCGGCAAACCTTTTCGAGCGGCTTTCTCGGCAAACGTAAATGCGAGGCTCTCGTCCTTTTCAAATGCACCTTCTGCTCCACACAGGAACCACTTGCTGAGGGCCATGTCTGCCTCCATTTCGCCTTGTTGGCTCGCGAGGGAGTAATATTGAACGCTAAGAAGGGCATCGAACGGGAAGGGTGGAAGGGCAAACTCATACGCATGTCCGAGTTTGTACTGTGCGGGGGCGAAATGCAGGAACGCAGCCCGTTCCAAATGAATCCGCGCTTCTTGGTGGGCCGTCGAATGCGGCGGAATGAGTGGCGCGAAGAGATGCGGAGGAACGGAAACATGGGAGAACTCTCCGAGGAGAAGGAGACCGTATACGTACGCAGGCTGGGGGACCTGTACGGAAGAAAGCGTGGCAGCACGGTGAATCAAGGGAAGACCGATCTCTGGTTGAGCAGAGAGACCGAGCTGGCCCATTAAATGTGCCATCCCCAAACGCTATTACGTAGGTGTGGGAACGTTGCTTGAACACGCATTCTGCGGCAAAATCACTCACGTAAACACAACTCTCGACGCTGAGCTTGACACCGCGTTCAAAGCAGTCGCGGGCATGCACAGCGTCGTTGAAGTTCTCATAATCACGGCCAAGGCGGAACCAAGCTTGGGCGTATCCTGCTCGGGCAGCTAGTTCAAAGTCACGGAAGGCGACACGAGGGTTGTGCTGGACATGATCCGGGTACGCGCCCGAGGCCGCAAGCGTGGCGCGAAGGTAGATCGCTTCCGCAGCAAAGACGGGTATTGGAGTTGGGTGCTGCGCAGACGCGATCTGAGTAACCATCTGGACGGCGATCTGCGCGAGACGCAAAAGTTGTGGATCCTGGATGACTGCAGGACCAGGAGGGGGGGCGTCGCCTGAGGAGTTCTGCTGAGCGCGGTCGACGAGCATGAGGACGTCGCGGGCCCAGCTAATTTTTAAGGCAGGGTCATGGTTTGGCTGCTGAATGGTTGACAAGGCAGTCGCGAGTGACTGGATCGTCGGGAGAGGAGCGGTGAGGGAGGGAGATCCACTTTGGCGAGATGGAGGGGAAGTCTGGGGAGGGACATACGGTGGCTGGACGGTGTTGGACCTTGGGTGCATTTGTGGTTGCGGGGGAGGTTGACTGTGATTCAAGGGTATTGGGACAGAAGCTCTATGATGGAGGGGTGGTGTCTGGTACTGTGGTTGGTAGGGGGGCTGGTGAGTGTAGGGATGCTGTGGTGACGCGGGGACTGCGGCAGGGGAACCCCAAGCGTTTTGGTTTGGAGGTGGCTGGAATGAAGCGCGATTGACGGGGGGAAAACCAGCTGGGAGGTAGTTGTAGGGCTGCTGGGAAGGTGGTCTGGGAGAGACGCGGTATGGGTCGTGGTATGGAGGTTGCTGAACATGTGCTGCTTGGTTGTCTAACGTCCTTGCCATCTGTTTGTACATGTAATATAAAAAATGGGGGTAATTAGCGAATGCATGGGCTGACACGATGCACGCGTACGTTGGCTGGAAGGGTGGGATCCAAGCGATGTGGACGTGGTGCAGGAAGGGGAGTGGTGGGATGTGGTGGTGGTGATCGGGAGACGTAGGAGGGGGGCAGGGGGGGCAAAGGTGGTGGCTGGTCCCGATGCGGTTGCACCACGTAAATACTAGGATTGTATTCAGCGGGTAGGGGAGGCACGGGCGGACCAGTCATGGCGTGTCCTAAATCCAGCGATCACCGTCACCTCGAAACATCGCTCGACGCTCAGCCCGTTGTCCCACGCTCGCCAGCATCGCATCGCATGTCCAGCATCGCATATCGCATAATACATATATAATTATCGATGGTTTGGAACCATCGTGGGCTGCTTGTGAACCAGTGCATTCTAATTCCAGTAAATTTACGGGCGGTGTAGGCCATCGTGAAGCTACCAATACTGCGGTTCGATTCGTCTCCGCGATAAACGTGCGCCTGATCATAATTCTTGCGTCGCAGCAACGCTCAGGGATGATGTATGATACATTAAATTGACAAGGGCGGTGTTCGCGACAATGTACAGTCATTGCGTCACTCGCAGAACAACACTATTGCAAGGAGGACCCTGTTTTGGGTAGTTGTCACTACAAAGTTATGTCCTCTAGCAAGGCTCACCCATTCAACAATATCCATACACCTGCGATCTAGCATGGAATACTGACAGCCCAAGGGTATCATGAATACACTCCGATGGAAAAGCAAGAATCCAAAAAAAAAAAAAGTTAGGACAGAATAAAAAGAACAACAAAGCAGCTTGAAAGCAGCAATATTGGTTACATGAGTGATACAATAGTCAAGAAGATGTCCCATCACGATCAATTACCCAACACTCACGCTCCTCGCCCGTCGGCCTTCGCCGATGCAGTCTGCCGGGGAGTGCACATCGACGAAGGGCAGGGTCGAGGTCAGCGATGTTCTTGTTACGGACTGCTGTCTCCAAAGGTCAAGAACGACGTTGCTGGTGGTGATCTCGACGTGACTTCTCGGTATATTAATTCTTTTGAATCCCATGAATTGTTATCACCACAAGATCACAAGATGTATATCTGACCTTTCAATTGTTCTTTTGACAATGGCTCTCCGTTATCAAAATCGAAAAATGATGAATCGATAGGATCCGCGACAGGCTCATCATCCGCGTCATGGTATGGCTAATGCCAGGTCAAGATGGTTGTTTCCCAGAGGATATAAATGCACACCTCAAAGTACGGGTGTTGGAGTGCCTCGACGGCCGTTATACGTCTCTTTGGGCTAAATGTGAGGCATTTTTCCAAAAAGTCAACTGCCTGGACGAAAACGGTGTTTAAAACGTAAACATGGCCCGTATTATCACAAGGCTGACCAGTTCATTGGCCCCATGAAACATCACTTTGAAATCCTTTCCTTTTCTAAATGGTAGGGCGCGAATGTATTCACGAGATCTGGGTGACGAGATCGCATAAAAGTCATCGATGGAAGGGGTGCCGAGGACATCGAGGATGAGCGAGAGCTGGTCGTGATCTTGGGATAAAAATGGGATAGATCAGTGCATATATGCGCGATTTGTTGGACGATATACGGTAATAGAATCGAATGGCCGTAGGCTAGACTCATCCCGAATCATGGACGAGAGAGCCGAACTCATCTGAGAGTGGCAGGGCGGAGGCGATTTCAAATAGATATTACTTACAATCGCGGCCTGGGAACATGGCTTTACCACTCAGCATCTCTGCCAATACACAGCCGACACTCCACATGTCTATTGCGCGTGTATATTCTTTGAATGTGAGCATCACTTCCGGGGCGCGATACCACCTTTATGACGTGTTGGATACAGGATTGCATGGAAATGAGAACGCACACACCGCGTGGCAACATATTCAGTCATAAATGTGCTGCTGTCATTTGCGACGTTTGGAGGAGGTCGTGCGGATCGCGCGAGGCCAAAGTCACAAAGCTAGCACGTGAGGAAGTGAGGGGAGACCAAAACGATGGTTGGTGTGCACTCACTTTGAGATCGCAGTTAGCATTCAACAATAGGTTTGAGGGTTTCAGATCACGATGAAGGACGTCCGCTGAGTGGAGTGCTTTCAAGGCTCGAAGGGTCTGGCAGTCTATTGTTAGACCATAGATTCGGTTGCAATTGGCGATTTGACGATTACCTGGTAGATGAAATACTGACAGTGATCATCACTTAATCTCTGAGTTCTGATGACACGATGCAAGTCAGTCTCCATCAACTCTTGCACGAGATATACGTCTTTAAACAACTCGAAGCTGGGAGGTTGGAGGATGTCGAGAATGGAAATGATATTCTCGTGGCGAAAGTGCCGTAGAAGCTTGATCTCGCGTAGAGTGCGCAGACAAAACATGGAATGATCAAAGGGCGTGATGCGTTTAATAGCGACCTTTCTCTGAGATGACTGGTGGATGGCCGAGCTGGAAAAGCGGGGTCGGCGTCAATGTTGGGCGCGTAGCCGAACAGGTGTGACTTACCAGACGATGCCATATGCACCTTCGCCTATGACCTCGAGCACGCGGTAAGTACCATCGACGGTGAAGTTTTCGAGTCGGTGGTCGCTGGACATGTGAGCGTCGACGTCGACGGTGGTGTTGATGCAAGTAGTAATGCCAGTCGGACTTCGGAATTGAGACGCGCCGCGTTTCAATTATCACCTCGTTGCTTGCACATGATCGCCGTCGACGTTGTCCATGGCTGCCTCGACAAGTCAAGTACCGGACATGTCCAGCCCATTTGCACCGGGACATGTCCCTTATCCTGCCATCGAGCTCAATCTAGCCGCCGTTGGACGTCCACAACCAGCTGCAGGACATCCAGCTCGGCCTACTAGCCAGAGTAACCGCCAGAGTGCGGATGCCAGCAGAGATCCTGTACAGTTACCGCCAACATTGTCATTCACCCCGAGGTCTCCAGCGCAGGCTACGACAGCGAACATCCGACATGCGTACCCCAATGTGTACTCGGAACCACAGCCTCAGAACTGGTACTACTATGACCCGACACGACACTGGCGATCCTCGTCCCATTTCTTCCCGACCCCATTGCCTTTGTCCCCTCCCGCTTTTTCCCCGCGCATTCCGTCTGTCCAGTCAGATACGGCGGGCAGGTCCGCCACCGACTCGATGCTCGAACACCTCTTGGCATCCTTGAAAGCGCTCCAGTCTCAATTCACTGCATTCCAGGGGAGTCTAGGCAACGTCAACTCGGATGTCAAGGATGCCGTTTCTCAGCTTCGTACCTTGCGCACGGCGCAGAATAAGACGGAGAAGAGTATCGCAGATCTGGAGGGTGTAATTGGTGTCACCTCCACAGCCAGGTCCCGCAGTGGACGGACAAAAGGGCGGGGTAACAGGGGGAGTAAAGCAGGTCCTGACGCCGAAGGTGCCGACGCTGGAACTGTCCCCGAAATGACGCTTGTTCAGAGCGTGGCCTCGATCCAGTCTGCAATTCAAGTCTTACTCGCACGTGAAAACCAGGCGTCTCAATCTCGTTGGTGTCCCTTCTCCTTGCTCCAAAGATCCCTCATTTATTGCACAGTTCAATCAGCAGGCCATTGGCAAACAGTACCATCTAATCTTTCGGGACAGGAATCCTTTCATGCATCATCGCACCTCCAACCAATCGTGGACCCACATCGACAATTTTCGACATTGGAATCAACTCAATTTATTTCTGTGATTTCGCCCACATCGCAATCCGGCTCATCATCGCCTCTAGCCCCACTCTCAACTCCTACACCCGAACTCAATACGTCATCGTTCCATGCATCACCAGGAAAAGGTACGTTTATGTGCATTCCACCCCTGTCCTTTTGTATGTGCATATATGCGCTTTCTCGCGTTACATCCCTTTCCATTCTCGTCCCAAACGGGTCACGGCCCGACTAACCTCGATTACTATTCTGAATATTCATAGAGTACGCTGAAGTGTCGACCCAAGCATGTCCGCTCTCACCCACACTTGAACTCTCATATCCTCATAAATATGCTCCTGGACTCACACCTGTCGACTGGAGCACCGTTCCGAGTAAGTCCAGCGTAGTCATTTCTGACGCTGTGTCATAGTTTTTCATTTACAATTGTGTTTCTGAACTCATGCTGATGTTCTTATAGTGGCGCTTAGGCATCCCGTTAACAATTTCGGTGAGTATTTCACTATCACTTTCATGTCAATGATATCCTCTGAATTGAGTGCTAACCCGGCTGATGTAGTGCAACAGACCGCATTTACTGCGGAACAATCGGGGCCCTTCTCACATGACACCCGGCTTCCCGGTGCAACAAATGGTGTGACAGATCGTCAACGCGATAGCGATTATCCCCTTCATGGCTCAACGGCCCCGCATACTCAGTCACCCATATCCGCTCCCTTTCTATCTTACTATTCGGGAACGCCGCGAGTACAGTCCACTGTACCCGCGACATCGGGTTCTTCGGAATCTTTGGTCGTTCCTTCGGCCAGCGGCTCCAGTCTTGCAACGGTATCGTCGTCTCGGACCATGATCCCCACCCAAAGTCCATCAACCCAAACTCACTCACTAACAACTGGAACTGTTGGTTTATCCCCTGTGATGGGACCCTCCGATGACTCTCGAATGTCTTCTCCCTTGAGTTCCCTTACCAGCACTCGCAACACGCCGATATCGACGCCTGGTGTTTCCACATCTGAGGATCAACTTCATGCGGAGTTGCCTCTAGGCGTCGCTCGGATGACTTCTCACTTAGACAACGATGCAAACTTGGCTACGGGCGATGTAAACATTCATGCTTTTGGACCCATATCTGTTGCATCAGGGTTTCGCCGACACTCTACCCCAATTTGGGCTGATGCCGGCGAAGAGTTGGCTTCCGGTCTGCCTACTCCGCCGTCGGAGACTTCTACCGACGACCACGAGCCCCAGGAGGTCAATCGTTTGACACGCGAACTCAGCGCTGCCACAGATCCAAAGGTTAATTCGTGTACCCGTATTCGAAGCTCC
>JBBPQS010000278.1:0-14983 GCA_038092635.1 Xerocomus ferrugineus
GTCGCTGGATGCCTGCGTGACTGTGGCCTGGTGAGACTGTGACGTACTGTGTGCCTGTGGCGTGACCGGACTGTCGGACTGTGTATGCTGTAATGGTTGTGACGTGCTGTAATATACAACAGCCCTCCGGGCAAACCTGGACCCGTCAACGAGATTCTCGTGATGCAGCGAAGTTATCTATTTGTGAACGGTAATGTACGGAAGATCCATTCCATCTGTTTGCTCGCCATCACATCTGCCTTTTCCCAGAAGCCAAGTGACCTCTATGCTTTCAACTTTAAGGTTTCGGATTGCTGGCGAGATTGAGACCATTTCGGAGATCGCTGCCAATAAGCATCCTTTATCTTTACTACTTCTAGTCGTGTGCGGGCATTTCGTGCTTATTTCACACTTGTGCTCATGTGTGGGGTTTCTGTTTATGTGAGGTTGTCAGTGTTTTCGAAACTGACTGTGTTTGAATCATACCGGATTTTTTCTGTGATCCAGATGTGATCTGGCGCCCGGATTTGAAACCCTCGCAAACGGTATTTGTTAAGCGACATTAATGTTGAGAGGGTGAGTCGTTTGCAATGAAGCACGAGAGGATTTATGAACGCAAGAGACTGCAAGGTTGCAGATGGATATGCCGCGAAGAATGTATCGGCCGAGACATAATTCATTACAAGGGAGGAGTGAAATTGGAAAATCGGGGCGATGGGGGATGGTGTGCGAGAGATAATGAGGTCGATTTTACTATCGGCGTTATGGAGACGAATGACGTGATCTATCTCAGTCGCTTCGTATTCTTCCGAGGTTTCAATCGTTTGTAGTTTTGTATAGCCTTGTCGCATAAGGCTTTCAATGATGGAGTAGCCGTTTTGTTGCATGGAGTATAGGTCAAGATCATTGGGTTTCCAGAGAGATTCTGCGGTGCAGAAGATGTATGATAATGCGAAGGAACCTGAAATGACTGAGCCGCTTTCGCGCATGATACGACGGGTTTCAGTAGTGTCGTGCACAAATGGCTGTAGCATAACGTGCAACCGGTGTTCTGCGAACGCACGTACGGTGTGGTTCATGAGGCGACATGTTGTTGCGATTGCGTTATGTTGCAGGATGGGGGAGTAGGATAGAATGGTTTCCCAAACGTCGCGAGAGAAGATATTTTTGTTGTGGGATGATGCGGACATGTTGTTCAGCTGTGGTGTGTGGAAAGGAGGTTTTGGTGATGACTCACATTCGTCGCAGACGACACGTCGAAAAGCCCCTTTTCGTAACATCCCTCCTTGTTTTTGGAGATCATGGCGGATGATTTTCTTTCCGTCCGTGCCTTTTTCTTCCAGGATTTGTTGCACGCTCACTTCCTTGACGTCTCGTTCCCGGAGTCGACTATCCAGGCTTTGAATATGGAGCTTATTTCTCGTGAATTTTTCAGCGGTCGACCTGTCGTTTCCTCCTTTCAGGTTGTCCGTTCAGTCCACAGGAATGTTTGTAAACGTCTCTGGGTTATTTCCAATAAATTGTTGATCGAAGGAATGGATGGTGTGTTGTACGCACCTTCCTTAGTTGTGCGGAAAGAGCGTTTGGATGAACATGTTTCGGGTGTTGTCTCGGATGATGAAGATGATATTCGGGAGGTTTTGCAGCGGTGCGTAACGGTGTCTTTTGTCTGTGGGACTGGTTTGGGTTTTCGAATTCACATGCTCACGTTCGTCTGCTCCATTAATAGTCTTCACGATCAGCGCCCAGAATATCGTGTAGTCCCTCACCAACTTTCAAACGTTGAACTTGGCATTTTCCGCGGGTTTTATGCACGCGAGGATTACGCGTCTGGCATGTGTGTATGCCACATGACCTACCAGAAGAACGGAAATTTCGAGCTTGGGAATATGTGTCAGTTCTTCCCTGATTTGCAGAACGTGCGAACCGTTTTGTGTCGTCCGACTTGTGATGGCCCCTCCTTGTCGATCGTCATCCTTTTTGATGTGGTGAAGCATGGGGATGATCCGCAATGTCCGTATCTCTTTGTTGGTTTGGAGGACAATTACATTCTCCGTTCGTTGACATTAAACGATATTTGCAAAGTAGCGGAGGCTTTTGCGTAGTAAGTTACGTTCCATTTTCATCTTTGTTCGAGTGTAATTCTGAGCTGTTATCTTTTGTTTGCTTGGTAGTATTCGCTCCTACGAGTTCGAAACTTAAGAAAGTTTTTTTTCGTCTGGCAGTGGGAAAAGTGTTTTGGTTGGCGGTTGAGTTGTTTATTCGTTCGTTTGGGTCGTTTAATTGCTTTGTTTCTGTATTCAGTGTCAGAGATTGCTTTAATATTTGAGCAGTGTACAAGAGCGAAATCGATATTCAGCTGCCAGTTCATTCAAAGTTATTTGTACAACACTTTGGAGTAATAATACAATACACGTCTCCGTGTTCAGTTGCGCAATCTGATCTCTTTAAATCCATAAATCTCCAATGTTACTTTCGTCGTCTTTCTTCTCAGTCTCTAGTCCCGTAGGACAATGGATGAGAGATATAGCTTGCATTTCAAGCTGTGCGCGTTGACCCCACTTCTCCGTTTTGGCGTCTTTGTTCCGGTAGTGGTTTATCTTCACTTCGAGAACGATGAGATCATTTTTCTTCAGCTGCTGAACTGTCATAGCCTCCATTTCATTTTTTGCATGCAGTACTTCACGCGCGTCATATACAGACGCGAACAGTGTCTGGAGAAGTTAGTGCAAATTAAATGGAATGCTTCGAATTGCGAGGTGTTAGTGATACATACAGGTTCATTGTTTTCTTTCCCGGTTTGCCATTTAGTCGCTCGCAATGCAGGGGTGTACATATCGATCGAAACTAAAGAGGGTGGTTGTGATTAGCATTAATTTCGTTACAGACGCACGACCTGTCTTGCCTTCACGAGGGATAGAAAGGTCGGTGAGGAGTCTCAAAGTCTGAACGCGCAAGCTGCTTGACAAGGGCGCAATAGAGATTGAGGCTTGCTTTTCTGGTTGTCCGTCTTTCTGGAACCACAAGGTGACGATGTGTCCTAGGATCCAAACGATTACTGGTTCATTCATCGCCGGATTGCACAGCTCTTTGCTCCGATCATTCATAGGATGATATTTTCCCCACGTAGCGGTTGGTAGGATGTTGCCGAGGGGAAAAACATTTGCATTCTTGTTGACGTAACTAGAGAGCATCTGGAGGCGTCTGTCAAGTCAACTTTCATTAGTTTATCGTCTCGCTTAATGGGTTTAAAAGTGAAGTTGTGAGCGATATGCATACTTTCTTAAACCGTCACTGTATTGTTCCACTTGATCGTTGTCGATCAATTGCGTTGTTGGATTCGGAATAAGTGTTTGAACACATATAGTCTTAGACGTCGTTCCGCATGAAGGTTTGTAGCTGGTTGCTTGCAAGTTGTTCTTCGACACCACAGGATTTGCTAGTACCTCGTTGGCAGGATTAGTTTTCACGTTAGGCTGTTCGTCTGCTTTCTCTGCGTCGCCCGCTTCTTGCGCACTTGGAGTGCTTTGGATAGTCGAAGCAGAAGAACTAGGTGAATATGCAGAGTGAATATGATCAAGTTTTGATAACGCCGGTTGATACCTGGAATCGGTTTGCATTCTGTCAAGAGTTTCTTCTTCGAGTATTCTGTCTGATATCAACATGAGGAAGGTGATTGTGAACATGACGATACCTTAGTTTTTTAGATGGGGAAGCAGGCTTTTCCGCATGTGTAGCTGCGTCGCGTTTTCTCATTTCGAAAGTAAATGTACAGATGGTCGTTTAATCAGAGTCTGTTTAGGAGGAGGAGGATTGCTTAATTTTGTGGCGTTTCCGAGTTCCGAAAGCTCCTGTTTGCCTCGTAGGCGTGAACGCTCAATCTTTGACGACGTTCTTTCATATGGACTCGTTTGTTCATTCTCGTAGGTTCACTGTTAATTGTTCGATTTGCGTCTACCTATCAGGAAGGATCTCGTGCCTCTCTATTCCTTCATTGAGCAGTCAGCTTCTGTTCGACCATCTTTCAACTGCAAAGCATTCATATCTTTCGCTAGCGGATGTATAGTCCCAAACGTGATTGATGCCTCATTAGTAGAATGGTCGACGGATGGAATGGACACAGTGGAATGATGACGTTTGACGAGTCGAGATTCCGAAGCGGATCCTGATCTTTCCCTCTTCTTGCTTTCTGTCTGTTCATCCCATACAGGTCAGATGTTATTTTGGTATAACGATCGAAAAGTTTCGTACATCGTATACGTCTTCTTGCACAGTAGCGTTCGAAAGGCGTATGAGATGGTTGAACGAAAGTTCCAGTTTGACGGTTTTCTCGTTAGCTGGCGTTCTGTTGATCACGAGGTCGAATTCGACATCAACTTCCACAAAGTCACCGGGTGTGAGTAAAATCTCTGGGATCTTGGACAATGCATGTTCATCGTAATGAATTATGGGAAGTTGGGACCGTGGCGTCCATTGAGCTTCAACTCCTTTCAGCCATCCTTTAGGGTCAGAAGGATGAAAGGAAGAAGCATCCTTTGTTTTCTATGCGGTTTTGTAGTGAGTTATAGATTTCGATGTTTCGTCAGGATAGCAAACCTTTTCGAAAACATTGCGTTTTAAACGGAGTAAACCGTTATACTTTTTGCCAACGATAGGCATTTTCAAGGAGCGAGCGACGAAATTGCGCGTGAGGTTCAAGCCGTCCAGCTGCGCTTCCCATGCTGATTTGCTGCTTCCACCGCTGAGGACGACACGCTGGATCGCATTGTGTGCAGAAGCAGGGGTTCTGAAATGTTTTACGAAGAGGGTTCGAGAAGATAGTAAGCTGTTGGTCTACAGCGAAGCCAAAATGGGTTGTGACTTACCCATTCCAGTTTCCTAGGTCTGACAAATGAAATTCCCGCAAGAACCCATGAAGTCTGCAAGAGACCGTTCGGATGTCAACACTTGTAGTGTTCGAAAGAGGCCTGTAAACCAAAACCCTGTTGCGAAAAGGATTTATCATTGAGGCATCTTCAATGATTTCTGCAAATTCAGCGTATTGTTCCAGACTTTTTGGAAATCGTTGAAAGGAAGAAGCAGTGTAACGTTTTCCGTATTTTTCGATACATTCACGCAAATTAAGTGGCCAAGCAGGAATGGCAGAGCTGTTTTCTGTGGCTACAATGTAAGCCATTGGAGGGTGTTAGTCGTTGATCGAAACGAAAGAAAATGAAAAGCTCCTATAGAATTTCATCCGACTCCCGATGTCGGTCATTGTTGATCACTCTGAGAATTAGGTAAAAGCGGTGTGAAAGCTCTGTGTGTTCTTTCATGCAGTCCCTGTAATCGCTTCATTTCATCACGTAGATCTTGTTGAAGCCGAGTGAAAATCCTGTGGGGAGGAAACCAACGCAAAATGCCAAGTCGCGATAAACTCAATGCACGTGATAGCATTACATACCCATTTTGAAGGTTTCGAGCACTTGCAAGGTCAACGACGACTGTGTGTAATGTTTTGCCTTGGACCTTATAATCTGTAAATGCCCATGCGGGAATCAGAGGAAGCTGTGTTCGTGAAATGTGAATTTTGCGTCGAGCTCCTTTGAGCGTGTGGCTGAAGGTTGCCGTCTGCGGGAAAATAGGCACTAGATCACGGTTGTTTTCACGTATTCCCAAATCACACTTCCCAACCTCAACATAAGCGCATACAGCTTCCTTTCCCTCCTCGGTTTCTCGATAGATTACGTCCCTCAATACGCCTTCTGTTCCGTTTACGATTTTATGTGGCATTGACAAGTTTTCCGTTATCATCACAGGCATTCCAGGGACAAGCGGCAACAGTCCCAATAACTCTTTGCTCTCCGTTGAGCACAAACAACACACTTGTTTTCTTTTTTCGCCGTTGAAGCGAATGCCACTTACTTTGTCGATCGACCAGAAAACAGTATAATTTTGTGCTGTTTCAGTCGCGAATCGTTTCGCTCGAATGTCGTTAAACTGATCTCGAAGTCATCTTTCACCAAATACGACAGGTGCGTTACATAGCACATCGTACTGATCTGGATTTTGGACTGCAAGGCGGTCCATCAGTCGTGTTTTCAGGATGTCATAATCTGACAGGGATCCTGGAATGGACGTTGAGCTGTTGCCGATTCGAAACCGTTCTAAAAATTGAACGAAAAAAGGATCTTCTTTTGCTCGCATGTTTTGCTGTAGAATGACAACATCGGTTATCTCTCTCCAGATGCTTGCTCCAAATAAGCCATGTTGCCCTTCTTTCGTTTCTTTAACATTTGCAGATTGTTGTTTTGTGAGATTATATGCATACAGAGCGAAGCCTATCACAGGACGTAGTTGACAAAGATCACCCGCAAAGATGACGGAGACACCACCAAAAGGTTTGTCGCGACATTGAGATTGAAATCCTTTTGCGAGCGAAATTCTCTCCAACACTTTCCCAAGTAACTCTGCAGATACCATTGAAATCTCATCTAGAATCAAATACTTGACATTTGCCCATATTTCTTCGAGTTGTGGCCTATTGTTGGGAGTTAATTTTGCAGGGAGGAACGTCAAAGCATGAATTGTATATCCATCAATAAGAATTGCAGAGCATCCCGTTGGCGCACTTAACAATACACTCTCTGGACAACCACACCTTTTGAAAAGCTCGACAATTGCATTAATTACGTGACTTTTACCAGAACCACCCATGCCACTGATGTATAGTAACATTTGTTCCATGCTATCAGTGACGAAATGCTGAGCGACGATGCGAAACGCACGTGACTGTTCTGGATTTCCATCTAAGTTATATTCTGAATGAACGGATTCAACGACGCGAAGCTTTTCGTTCAAGCTCAAATGCTTATATTTGATGTATGTGTATTGTATGTCGTTCATAACATTTTCCACTTGGATGTTAGCGGTATGTTCTGCTCGTGCTCGTTTTTTAGGTCGTTCTTTGCTTATGTTTGAAATCACAGGTCGCTTCGTTTCTTTTTCAATTTTCATTCGTTTCTTTTGTTGTTTTAAAACGGAGGACGAACTGTCGTTCAACAAAATCAGCTGTCCGTTACTTGTCGCTGACGGAGTTGGTTGTGAACCATCGACATATTTGGAAGCACATTCTCGTACGATGTTCTCATCTTCTGGAATGAAGAAGTCATGTTGCGTCGCTGGTTCGTCCACATTCAGTTCTTCCATATGTGTTGCATGGTTATCGTCGTGTAGGCCGAGATCTTCAGAGAGGAGCGCCATGATTTCCTCAGATTCTGTCATTACTAATTCAGAGGGTATGTGGTCGTGTGTTTCGCCACCTGCAGCAGAACATAATTGTTTCACATTCGAAATCTTTGCATCTCGACACTCTGTTTCGACATTCATATTGTTTATCAATGCATCAATGCGTTTTGAAAACTGACATTTTTCTAGTGAGCTTTCCCAAGTCGGTTCATCATCCTTCAGTTCTTCTAGAGATCGCCATGGTTTGAAAAGTAGTAACACCACTTTGCAGTAAGCTTCTTCGTCTTTGTTTCTTTGTGGGACATTTTGATCTAGAAGGACTGGTATGACTAGTTTTCTACGCTTCCTGATGCCATGCATTTCATATTGCGGATGTTCGGTGGAACTAAAATGTTCAGTTGTGGAATGACTAGAGTCATCGTCTCCTTCTGAAGGCTGTGGGTTTTCGAACGCGACCTTTTGTTTTACAGTCGATTCCGCAAACTCCCACAGACTCATATTCCGAAACTTTTCTGAATCGGGACGATAGATGTAATCTAAAAAATCACTGGACACCGAAAGTTCGTTTATGTTGGTCCGTATCAGAAAGGTATGTGGTTGTTCAGGAGGATCAACTTCGATGTTGTGCTGTTCTCCGAACTCATTACTTTCTGCCTCACTTAGCTCGTCATCACATTTGCTCGCTTCAAACAGCTCTAGATTACGACAGAAGTCAAAGAAGCGTATCGTTCGGAATTCGTGACTTTTGTAATGATCCCCACCTCCTACCAAATAACTCATCACCTGTTGGTGTGAAGTTTTGCGGCGTGCCATTAAAGAATTCACACATTTCGTTAGCAAGCTCCTGTCTCTAACGTCTTGCGAAGAAATGTTGTCTCCACTAAATTTGTCTGCATGTGTTTGCATTGCAGTTTTCAGCGCTTGAACACCAGAGTGCACTCTCAATTCACTTTTGGTAATGTAATCTGAGATGTAATACACTAACACTTTCACTGCTGGTCCAGACCCAATGAATTTTATGTCGATGTTGCTTTGCAAGAGGAAGAGAACGACGTCATTATAATTATTTATCCACGGATGCAATCGTCTGAGGAGTATAGATTGAGATTCGTCATCCAGAGTCGTTTCTTTCCGAGTCTCACCATTTATCCGCATGCGACATGTAGCATCCGTTCGTGGTTCTCCTGCCTTCAAATACTTAAAGCACGTCTCATTATGAATGTGCCAGTTGCACTCTATCGCTAAACGTTTTATGAATTGCAAAAACTGCGAACGAAACTCATCAGGGCTCATTTCGTTCACGCGTGGTTGTCGTTCCACCCGAGGGTCTAATTCACCTTCAGCTCGGTGAGGACGTTCCGCATCTATCGTAGGAATTGTTTCGTTTATCACATCAGGAAGTTCGCAACTGATGATTTCTTCTAACCAACGGAAAATGTTTCGCTTAAAACTCTCATTCCCAATCATCTTGTCTCTCAATTCTTGCGGATTTGGATTTCCTGCTATCCAAATAAGCATATGACAATGTAAAGTACCGCGTCCTTGAGCTTCTACCATTCCATAATAAGCTAGACAGTTTCCGAATAATCCGCGCCCCTTTCGGAAGCATAATACAGTCTCGACGAACGTCCGGATTTGAATGTCGAAAGCTTTAGCAGCGATGTCAGGCCGTTCAGCTACGAGTGCAGCGCGTTCGAATGAAGTTTTCTTCTCCCAATCTGCTTCTTCAATATGTGACAAACGTGCAAACACGTGAGATGAGAAATCATGCGGATTAAGTGTTATGAACAGTGCCGGAGTGGAAAACCGTCGAATGAGCGAGCGAACTTTGTTTCTTCGGGCCAGTTTATACCCTGGGCTACCTGGAAGGGTTTTCGTCAAAGAGTTGATTTTGGTCAATAGCTTCGTCGCGAGTGATTCCTCTTCAGATTCAACATGTGTGTTTGGGTTTTCTTCCCACTTGTTTACGATGAAAGACATATGAGGCGCTAAAGTTTCTAATTGTCGAGCTAATTGTTCATGGTGAGTGGACTGTACCGAAAAACGATTGAAAATGCTTATGGCACGTTTTTGCATCACATTCCAACATACGAAGGGAAAGTAAGGATCGCGTAAAAACGGCGATTCATTCTGTCGTAGCAAGCACGTCACCTGAGCTTCGAAAGAAATTGTTTGTTTGCGCTTCCTGCCAGGATGATAGAAGCCACCAATCCCCCATGGATCTAGATGCAGAAACATATATGACAGCCAACCTGGAAAAGAATCCGGTATGAAAGAACTCCCAGCGTTCGAGCGAACAAACTTCTTATGATCTAATGCGTGTGCAAGCGCATGGCGCTTCATGTCTTCTCTACTTCGTGGAGAGTGATCACCCTCAGTATACGCTACATTGTTCATCAAAAAATCATCACCTGATTCGCTCCAATTCGTAGTACTATCACACGTACCGTCTTCCTTAAGATGAAGGATCTGCATATCACGCAATACACAATCATCTTCTGTAGCTCCATCTTCATTGAATAGATTGTGCAAATTAGAATCACTGAAAGTTACGCCATCCGACAAATACCATTCGTTATTACGCACCAAAAACTCGATCATTGTTTGAACGCGCGATTTTCGCACTAGCACCGGTTTAAACTGTTTTAAAAATTCAGGCGTTGGAGGTTTCCCCCCCCCACAAAAAACAACACAAATCGTGTCCTTGATATCCTCACCACCGGGAGGAAGAACATTCCGTAAATGAGTCGCATCTTGAGGAAATATTGCAACATTTCCACGATTGAATCGTTGAGAACACTGTTCTGGAACGTAACCACCCTGTGTCGCTTGGCGAACATAATGATGGGTGACAACTGTTCCGCGCGCCTTGGATATCAATAACCGATCAAAAGCCGACGATTGATCAAATGCTGTCGCAACGTCAAGTGGGAGACGTTGTGTACCATAGTATAAAAAATTAGCTAGTGCGTACTTTGGCTGTCTTGGGACATCCGCAAACAACGAAGAGCGACAACGTCCGCAAAGTTGTATGGGTGCGATACGAAACGGCTCAGTCATTCCGTTCGCACACAGAATCGCATTCTTGTATAATTTTCGATCGTAAGAAACGGGCAACAGTTCCGCTGAGAGACAATCATTCGTCAATAAAGAAAGGTCGATTTTCATCGGATCGACCTCCACTAACTCTGCTTGCGAAACATCCCACGCACAAACCGCGCAGACCGACGTTCGTTCAGATCGTTTTTCTACTTCTTCTTGCCAATCTCCGATGACTTGCAATTTTTCTTCCCAGGAGGGGACGAACGGAAAGGAATCCGAAGATGCTTCTGCTTCACTCTCAGAAGATGAATCCGGGTTTTCAACAACGCGAATAACCTTATGCTTGCATCGAGACGACTTTTTCTTCAGCGACATTGACTCATCATTGGTTTCTTCTTCAATCTGCAAGGGACGTAAGACGACGTTTCTACGTGAAACCTGAAGCATACGAAAAACATAAGTTCGCGCTGCACATGAACACGTACTATGTAAAAACAATGTGCGAACCAACAAATTTCGTCGTGCGCGAGGAGGAACTGTCAAGCCATGATGGTCACACAACATATGCAAATGAGCACAAGTAAGATAAGGGAACTGTTCAACAAACACACTGACATTTCCGATGTATGCAACGAGAAACGCCCCTCGAGGAAACATACTTGCGTCATTAACCGGCATCGAGGTTGAGCCCATAAATTCGAAATCAGTGCGTAACTCTGAATACGTTACAGCATCGCCCACAACGGACGCAAATCCTTGAGAACGGTCAAAAACGAGCCGTCTCACTTGTGTGCACTCTGGTATGTGATTTAGTTAAAATCGTGTCTGAATCACTTGGTTCTCGCACCGTTCATGTTGCGGATTATGCTGATGTGCGAACCAAGCGGTAGTAAAAAAGGAGGTGTGGCCCATCGAACTCACACAGCCCAGCAAAGTTTCTCACTAATCGTTTCGCACGTTTCCGGTAAGCGACGAACATTTTCCGGCCCATCCATAAACCTGAACCCTAAAGGGTCCAGGAATTACTGTAGCACTATGCCAAAATTAGTGATTTGCTGATGAACTTGACGAGAATGAAGTGATCTTCATGGAATTACCCCCAGGCTTCAATACAGGTGGTCAAGACCTCATTGCTCGTCTACGTGTCGCCCTCTATGTGAAGCAACTCTAATAACCAGCCCCGGTTAGGAGACAGTCCTCGAGTGTTCAAAAGAGAGGAGAGGGGATGGGACAAGTTTCGAGGGGATAATCCAAGAGAACTTGACTGAAGTTCTCTGGTCGGCTCTTGGGCCTTTATATACTACTCAGATATGTACATCTGTTTACACTAGATCTGACCGATCGTATCGTAAATATAGTAACCCTATACCCTGACGAGTCACTATGACTAGGGACGAGTCATCATGGCTGTGTGACACAGGTTTGCACCGGTATCCGCAGTAACCGCAGCATCAGTGCCTAGAAGGCCGTGCAAGGCTATGCGCTTCTTGAGATCCGATGAAACGGACTCCGAGGAGACAAGGGTCGAGGGTACGGATAAGGTCCGTTATCATGATAGGGAGAATAGTTACCCGGCACAGCACGGAGATGAAGAGAAGGCTGTGACGGTGAATGACTCAACTGACTGTGTCATGCCTCATGGCTATGCACATGTCATAGTGACTTGATGTGACTCGGAGGTGAGTCATCATGAGTTACTAATGAAAGATAAGATCAAAAGATAAGATGAAATGAAGATAAGATAGGATGAGAGTACCGTTCGTAACACTACCCCCCTTCTAAGAATCGACTTCCAGGCGATTGAAAGGCGCGGGTGCCTCTGTAACATTCTCATACGGTTTGAATAGGGATTGGAAGTCAGCTGTGGTCATGCGTAACTTCCGTGGCGCGGACGGTTTGGCTTTATGGAAATCCTGAATGACATCCTTCGAATGCGAAAGGTTGGATGAAGGTTCCCATGTTCGGTCATCTTCTTCATAGCCCTTCCAGTGGACGAGGTATTCAATTCCGTTGCGTTTTAAGCAAGAGTCAACGATGTAGTGACGAGCATCCTCTGTGAACCATACGACATTGCGTGACGCATTCTAATTCGTGCAATGATTCCACTAGAGTGCTTTGAACGTTTGGGATGGAGACTAATCCCGGTAATGTTAACGTAGCCATGGTAATCATGAAATTGGGAACCCGTTCATCAAAGAGTGCTTGACATGCAGCTGATCAGTGGTAATGACGTGCTAGATCGTAGGTCGTGCTTCAATATACTACGTGAGTTCTATCGGCATCGGTACTAACCATGCCAATGCGCACCTCTAACGTGATTAAGATGGATTCTGACACGAGGCGACGAGGAAACGACCACACGTTCTTCTTACTACCGCCCCATGCCTTTTAAATACCTGCGGCAATTGAAAGTGAGTACGTAGATCAACGGGAAAATCCTGATGAGATGCAAAGACTCGGCCCGACCCGGCCTGTTGCAACGAAGCGGCAATCCATCACACCAACTTTATCATCCAAATTTGGTGGCTCACAAAGGAATGCGTTTAGCGGGACGGTACAGTCAGACCATTCGGTTGGCCGTGATGACACATGTTACAAGTGTGGGCCTGGGATTGCGTTCGATCGTTGAAGTTCGTGTGCTGCGGCCACAATTGAGGTCTGAGGGTCATGACGAAATTCCGAGTTTTTTGGACTGAAGAAAAATATGGCAGAGCAAGGGTAAATGTGAACCAAGCAAAAGGAATGTCGTGATCGAATTTTGGGACTGTTACGCACCCATTTAGTCGATGCTGCTCGTCCCTGCCAGCTTGACATATCATCTGCTCTCAGAAACAACAAGGGCCCGTGCGCAGAACACGAGGATTGTGCAGAACGTGATACGTTCCGATAAGGCAACACAGGATACCAGGTGTTGAGGAAACGGCCACGCGTTCTTCTGTTTACCGTTCCAACACCTAGGCAAGTATGTTTCGCAAACGGTTCCTATGGGGCAGGGATAGTAAGTACGTGAGTTAATGGGAGGGAAATACTGACGAGAAGCAAAGGCTCAGCCCGACCATCGCCAAGTAGCAGCCAGCAAGGCAAAGCAACAGGAATTGAAGGTGAGAAAGGAGAGGTAACCAAAGAGCAATAGTGACAGGCAGTTAAGATGAAAGCGAATCCTCGAGCATCATCCAGCGGAAGCCCATCAAAATCATTGTTCAAAGTACGATATTGTCTGTCGCGCTCCTTGCTGACGGACAGCAATTTCTGAGCGGTGACAACGATGGGAAGATCCGACGTTGGCAAGTGGAAGATGGGGAAGAAGTGGGAACACCGACTGATATGGGGAGTGCTGTTCGCTGCATTGCGGCCTCACAAGATGGAAAGTGGATCGTGGGCGGAACGGAAGGTGGCCGAGTGTTCGTGTGGGATGCGAAGAGTCACAAAACAGTGAAGGATCTCACATACTTGAAGAAACGCGTGAACGCGGTGGACATTTCATCGGAGAAAATCGCGATTGCATTCGATGTCAAGGTTGTCGAAGTCTGGTCACTTCCAGATTGCAAATGGCTGTGGGGCTGGGAAGGCAGTAAATTTCACGTGCTCAAGCTTTCACCGGACGGGTCTCTCATCGCTATTGGGACTGAGAGTGAGAAGTCGTCTTCTCTTTCCGTCTTCAATAGTCAGGATGGCAAATCCCTTAGCATTACTCGAATCTCCACCCGGTCTGTCGCCTGGACCAACGACGGCAAGCAACTCTTTGCCTTGTCTTCCGAAGGCAACATCCACTGTCTTGATGTGGCCTCTGGGACGACGCTCTCTAAATGGCCGATCCACAGTAACGATAGTCCCACATGCATCTCCCTCTCAAGCAACGGCACATTCATCGCAGCCAGCGCGAATTCATCGGTTTCGTTATGGGACACTTCTACCCATCAGCAAATCGGCTTCATCATTCACCATCCTGATTCTGTCAACTCCATGGCCATCTCCCAAAACTTCGACCTTGTGATCGCCGGGAACTCAACCATCGCATTGTGGGACCTCCTCGATCTCCTTTCCACTCCAAACAATCAAGTAGGTGGAACTTTAATCCTCGGATTGCATTCCCAATTCGTTGACCACAACAGAAACGGGCCACAGGCTCTCAAATCCCTGAAACAGCCCTTAAAGACAGAGTCGCCAAGCTCCGTTCCCAGCTCGCCGATGCAAAACAGAACCAAGACGCCATGGATAAAACCGTCAAGTCACTGCGTGCAGATCTTTCGGTACAGAACTCCAAGTCCAGTGAGTTCTTTGTCGATTCCGACACGAGCTTACCTAATCATTATTTCGGTTATCCACGTTCATCAGTGGATCTCGAGAAAACCGTGCACACCAACTGAAACATGAATGCGAAACACTGTATGCCGATGGCCATGTCATTGATGCTGCAAAGTCTCTCCTCGACATCACAAAGTCCATAAACGACGACATAAAATCTGATGCGATCATCGTGGTCTGATTCGTGGACTGGCTCTCTCGTGGGTTTCGTCGTCATCAGAAAACCGCGCTCAATTACTACTCACAGATTTTACGAATAAATGTGTCGCTGCACTGGAACAAATCGGAGATGAGGCCTCACGGACCAGAAGAGATGATGATGCACTTGCCGCCTACGCCGCAGCACTGTCCCTTCGTCCGAATACTTTCTTAAACAGGTGGGTAAGCACAATGTTGCTTCATGGATCGACCGACGAGATACTGGATGGTG
>JBBPQS010000279.1:0-14965 GCA_038092635.1 Xerocomus ferrugineus
GTCCGGCATGCCCGTTCGAGCTCACACTTGCGGATATCCTCACCATGCGAGTCCGACGTGGGCGAGTTGGCTGTTCCTCCAGTACCTTGTTCACCTCAGAGTGCGTTTATGCGTGAAATGAGTGTGCGGGCTGGCAAGATTGTGCGTGGACTCGAGTCTGCCATTGATTTCGTAGACGAGGAAAGGTAACTTACATAATCTATCTCGTGACATGGTCTGTGCGCAAGTTGCCCCGGGTATAAGTACCCTGGCGCGACATGTCGAATCTTTACCACTCTGGCCTTTTGGCTTAGATCAAGTGTAGTATCTGTTCTTAATAGTTTAACCACTATTATGAGGGCACCGCCTTCATTCTTTGGTTATCAAATTTTTGTCGCCCTTGTCCCCCGCGAGCTCTGCTTGCAACTCTGGGGGCGTGATGACCCTGCCGCTGCACTCTCGGCTTGTGTCGTCGGGGGTTCTCCCTCGCTTTGCTCTCTCTTTGTTGTGTTTCTGCCAGGTGTCGTTCGACATCTCGCGGGAACATGGCAAACAGACTTCAAATGTGTTGGATGAATCTACACTGTACTGTCCTTTTTCATGTGGCTAGACTTTTCCTTGGTGTCCTCGTTCCAGTGGAATCGATCCAGTCCGAGTATTCCAAGGTCGTCGTCAGGTGTCGTTCGACATCTCGCGGGAACATGGCAAACAGACTTCAAATGTGTTGGATGAATCCTTTGCTCGTGCTACTAGTCTTGTAATCTCAATACATTGGGCTACGAATTGTCATTCTATTCGACCATTCGTCGTGCTCTACATGTTCGCGAATTGAAGGCAACCGACTTTGTGCAACGATCCTTCCAACATTCTATCTACATGGCCTGCACGGTCACGAGCGATTGCGAATCAAGTATGTTTGTAACAGCTTCTAGTTTCAGCCCGTATCTCTTGGTCGTCTTGACGGTCTCGATGAATCAACGGAATGAACATTTGCTGTCTTATGTAATCATAGAGTTCTGACACGTGACCCAACGCGTCGCGTGGTTGGAAAGAAAGACCAACTTGGGCAGAACGCTTCCGACCTGCGCACATTCCGACAGCAACAAAGGACATCCAATGCCCCCTCTGCGTGCTTCTCAGCTTGAACACGAGCGAGCTGAATATCGCGCGAGTATTGCAGAAGCCCTTGAGGAAGACGAAGATCCCCTCGCCGCGTACGACGATTTCATCAAATGGACATCGCGCACTTTCCCCGAGAACGATCACACTTCAGGACTCATCCAGCTGCTCGAGGAGACTACAAGGAAATTCAAGGACGATGCGCGGTATGGCGGTGATCTGAGATATCTAAAGCTTTGGTGCACCTACGCGAAAATGGTCGAGAAACCCGCTCTCGTATACGCATATTTGGTAAAGAGGGAGATCGGATGTGTCTATGCGCAGTTGTGGGAGGAGTACGCTTTGGCGCTTGAAAAGGAGGGACGGTGCGCCACAAAAATCGGTCAGTCGTGAAGAAAACTCACGTCCGACTTAGACGTACAGACGCCGACAAGGTATTTCGTACTGGCATATCTCGTAGCGCGCGGCCCATCGAACGGCTCAAGAAGAGGTATCGGGAGTTCCAGGCTCGTCCCCCCGGTAAACACCATCCGTCATCTTTGCGGGCGAGCGGAAATTCTGAAGTAGATGCTCTCCGGCGGAACCCACTCAAGAACCACGCTCCAGCGCCTTCGACTTCATCCTCCTCCTCCAAACTATCCTCAGCTACGCCTTCAGGCTCCACAAACAACCCCAGTCCTTCCCATGGCCGCTATGCCCCCATGCTTGCGCCTCCGGCGCCAGGGAGGCGACCAGAGAAGCTTCGTTTTAATCTCTCTCTGTTGTTCACACCCTCTGGCGTCGAATATTCAGCGCAGGAAGTACGTGCCCGTTCAATGGGCCTTCTGGGCAAAAAGTGGGGCTCGCCGCCTGCTTCGGAGCTCCCCAACTCTTCATCTGCTGCAGTAAAAGTAAACTTCAACGACGATGGGTCTAGAAGCACGCAAAATATGGGCGCTACTGCTGGGGGCAAGCGAAAGAGTGGCAACGTCGTCAACGTTAGTGAACCTACTGTCACAATTAACACAAAGGAAGCCTTGGCAGACGTCTTTGGCATGTACAACTCTCCGGACAAGACGGTCAAGCGTGCCATGCCAGGTAGCAAGCACGCTCCTGTACGGAAAATCGAGCCTATGGGTGGACGTCGGATTGTGTCTGCATCCAAGTCAGAAGCTCGCGACTCGCCGCAGGGCGAAAACGGAAAACCTCCTGGCCCAGGCAAGTGATTAAAGTAGATCAGATTGATGCAAGTTTGCGAGTTGATTTTGATAGCCTTCAAGCCATTCGTTGACGAGAACGCACCACGCAAGGAAAATCCAGCCCCTTCACTCAAGGCAAGTTCACTTGCACCTATGGTTATCCCGTCCTTATACGCGTTGACTTTTCGCACTGTTTTCAGTTTAAACCATTTGTCGACGAACCTAAGCAAGCTTCCGTTGTACCTACCCCTGAGGCAGGCCGTCGAGCGCTCTCCCTAAAAGATCCAAGCGTTATTCCAGGCAAGGAGGTCGCTGCGAATCCCTCCGCGACGAAGCAAGCACTTCATAATGGATCAAAACCGTCCGTACTCAAGCCAATATCAGAAGAGCCACAAGGTTTACCTGTTTTCTCAAAGCCCTTTACACCCGTCTCCCAGAAGGAGCCCCTCGTTCGCCCTTCACAGACGAAGGTGAATCCAGACGCAAAAGACGAGAATCAAGGACAGGCTCCGCCACCATCACAGGCCTTCGTCCCGTTCGCTGACTCGAAAACACCTTTCAAAGTATTTTCCCGACCACCAGGTCAAGGTCAGGGCGAGAACATAGCTTTAAGTTCTGCTGGAGGAAGCGTGTTTACACCGAAGCCTCCCTCTGCTGCGAGTCTCGGCGTCGGTGTTGGGGCGCCTGCGGGTACATTCACACCCTTCGTCGATAATGCGCAGCCCATCGTGACGCCAGCCTCAACGAAGAAATCAAATGTACTCCAACCACGTGTAATGCTCATCCCCTCTATAGCTGAAGAGGCCTCCACGGACGAGTCGAGCGAGGCAGACCTACGTGATGTTGCCGGGGATGCGGAAGACGGACAAGCAGTCAGCAACAGCAGCCGCAGTGGTCTTTCCGAGAGTGAAGATGGGTATGCATATGAAGGTGGTGAAGCAGAAGTGGAAATGGATGCTGCTGTCGTCTCATCGAGCGACAGCCAGTTCGATGATGACGACGATTACCACCCACATTTACAGGGAGAACAGGCGTACGCGGACGAAGATGGGATCCAGGAGGATGGTTTTGCGGACGAGGACGAGGAGAGCTACCGCCCGCCATTGGGCGGAAGATTTGGTCGGATCAACGTCATGACGCCTATCACTGAACGAACGTTTGAATTCAGTACGCGAGGGTTTCCAACGCCTACCAGTACTGTGCGAGGCATGGATGAGGAAAGGGAGTTAGGAGAACGAGGAGGAGAGGAGAGCAGCCGTTATGCTCTCGAAGTGGCAGAAAAGCTAGCGAGAGAGGTGCAGGAAGAGACGGAAGATGACGACAATCACGAGATACGTGACAATGTCCAATCGTGCATCGAGCCCATCGAGGAACGCACAGGGACACTGAGCCTTTCGGACTCGCTAGCTGTCGCATCCGCTTTCAGACCACCTAATCCATGTGTTCCTTCCGATCCCCGGATCATTTCAACCCTCCTTTCGCTTCTCCCTGCAGATGGGGACTTCCATGACCTTGGGGCGCAAGATGGAGGGATGTTGGATGGCCTGCAACGATTTGCGGCGCGGGCAGCAAGAAAGAGCGCAAAGGGCGGGTCGTCAGACAACGATGGGGTGTTGATCAATCTCGAGGAAATGACATTCAGGGTGTCCAGAAAACTTGGAGAAGGAGGTTTCGGTGCCGTTTTTGCCGCACGGATAAACACCTCTGGTGGCGAAGATGAAGAGGATCTCGATGACGATGACGATGAAGACGATGAAGACGACAGCTGCGTGGTAGCGCTCAAGGTTGTAAAGCCCCGCAATCTTTGGGAATACCATGTCCTGCGACGAATTCACAGGACACTCTCGGCTCCCTTGAGGCGCTCGGTAATCACGCCGCACGCCCTCTACGCTTTCCGTGACGAGTCGCATCTCCTGCTGGAGCTTTGTCCACATGGTTCACTTCTGGATGCAGTGAACCGTGCTGGGCCGGCTGGTATTTCGCAGCAAGGAGCCTGCCTAGACGAGCTTTTGGTCTTCTTCTTCACGATCGAGCTTTTGCGCTTCCTGGAGGGCATGCACACTGCGGGCTTCATCCATGGTGACCTTAAAATTGATAATTGTCTGCTCCGTCTCGAGGATCTTCCAGGAGGAGCATCGTCGCTGTCTGCAATTTATCAGCCGAGCGGAGAAGGCGGCTGGAAATACCGGGGCGTTAAAGTCATTGATTTCGGACGGACTATCGACACATCACTGTTTCCAGCGCGCCACGGTCAACAATTCATCGCCGACTGGCCTACGGACGATCGGGATTGCTTCGAGATCCGCGAGGGACGGCCCTGGACATACCAGACGGACTACTTTGGTCTTGCAGGCATCGTGTACTGCATGTTGTTTGGAAAGTACATCGAGGCATCGTCAGTGACGCACGCCCCCGGCTCTACGGATTCCGAACCAATCTACCAGATCGCCACGCCGTTTAAACGGTACTGGAAGATAGATATATTAACGAGGTTGTTTGACATGCTGCTCAATCCTTCCAGTGTTCGGCAAGACGGGAGCCTACCGATCTGCGAGGAGTTGGCGAGTGTTCGGGTGGAAATGGAGAAGTGGTTGCAGGGCAACTGTAATCGGAGCAGTAACACGCTCAAGGGTCTGCTCAAGAAGGTCGAGTTATCCGCTTACACGCAGTAGTTCAATGCAATCTTGTACAGTTACCACAGTTTACCATCATCCAGCCAGGAATAATTTAATAGATACATGCTGTTCATGCTCCGCTTCGGCATTGAGGCGCGCCGTTTTGCGGAGTTCTATTCGGAACTCAAATTTGATCCTATGTGTGACAGAGCGTGACAAATTTTTGCTGCATGTCAAAGGTTGCCGCTCCATCCATCTCTGAGTAAATCGCCCTTAATAAAGCGTCAGCAGCTGGCTGAGACGTTTCCACACCATCTAAAGAATGCCGAATAAGAAAAGGTGAGTCATTGAGGTGTTATTCCTAACCCATTGAAATGTTTTGTTGCACAGCAAGTTGGATGATAGCACACAGTTCGTGCACTGCAGCAAACACATGTAAACCCAAGGTGACGTAGAAGGCGATAAGGCGAGACAAGCCGACTAAGCACTTCAGGCAAGCATTTCCTTGACTCCATCATAGTCACCCACAACAAGACATCCAAACTATGTATAACTATAGGCCTAACCCCCATCTCGCTATCCCCAATGATACCCATCGGTCGCCATCAACTGCTGATAACTATTCGTCGTACGCGCTTGATCTTGGATCCCCGTCAAACGGTCTTCTAAATCCATGGGACCAAACGCCTACAGCAAGGCAGCCGACAAATCGGTTCGGCCTCTCGTTTAACCCACGCAATCGTGCTCGCAGTACCATAGAACCCTCACCACCTAATCTTAGCGTTCCTGAGGTACAAATGCACAGATCCGTGTCTCAAAAGCAGCCCCCACACGAGTATTACTACAGACCAAACAAGTTCGGCAGCGAAAGTCCCTTTGGAGATGGTTATGACGACGAGAGTGATCACACCTCGCCCTATTCCCCCTCGTTGAACCTTTCCGCAGACGAGGTGGGGTTTCTACTTTGCAAGGGTTACAACCATCTTCTTAAATTTGTTTGTAGACGGACAAGTTCAATGTGTTGACCCGCGAACTTTCCAACATGACGTGTGTACTTTGACTCTTATCTTGCTGGTAGTGACTGAGACCTTTATAGCCTTCAATCGGAAGAAGGTCTCATCCGGTTCCAACGCGGTGAACTCGCAGAGAAAGACGAAGAGTGGCATTATCTTGTACCCCCTGAAGCGCGTGAAGCGCTCGGAAAAAGAGAGGTTGAACGGCAATCCGTGCTCTTTGAGGTGTTCAAGTCAGAACGAAATTATGTTTCCGACCTACAGCTCATTAATGAGGTATGTGGCGGCTGTATTTATTTTCCTCGCACTCAAGTACACCAAAGGTCTTTGCAGAACCTCTTACTTCGGCCTCACCCCCGATAATAGGCGATGCGAACCGACAACAAAGCTTTATGTCTATCGTCTTTTGGAATCTGGATCAAATTCGCATGCGCCATGAGCGTATGTTGGAGGCTTTGTTCGAAAGGCAACAAGAACAGCACCCTATCGTTCAAAGCGTGGCTGATATCATTCTTGAATGTGGGCAGACCCCCTTGTGCGAGTCTTGAAATTTGGCTCAACGTCCATCAGCCGCCTTTCAATTCCAGGTAGACTACGAATCCTACATCAAACACTACCCTCTTTCCGAGCAACGACATCGCACCGAACTTAAATACAACAAACGTTATCAGGAGTTCATGCAACAGTGTTCTCAAGACCCACGAGTCAAAAAACGAGATTTGATCACATTCCTCTCGCGACCTGTGACACGCCTTCCACGCCTCAACCTGATTCTGGAACATCTTCACAAACTGACCGATGCCAATCACCCGGATTCAGAAGATCTCCCTATAATTTTATCCATTATGGACGAGTTCTTGAAGAGTACCCAACCTGGAATCGAGGCTGCGGAAAATAAAGTCAAGTTCTGGGATCTGTGCGAAAGCTTGATTTTCAACAAAGGGGAAATCATTGTGATGTGTTTTCTTTTCTCGTCCTGCTTATATGTTGATATAGTGTCTCAGGAGCTTGACTGGTATAGTGATAGCCGCTCACTGATCTACGCCGGCGCATTGGTACGAAGGTCCAAGTCCGAAATAGATTGGAATCCATGGTTTGAGCTCTATGTAGCACTACTAGACAACTTTTGTATGCATTTCCCTAGAGCGAATGGTTTTATTTTTGCTAATATCTTTCAGTGCTGATAACAAAAGAGGAGAAACGGGGAGGTGTAGTAAAGCGCATGGTTGTGTCTCGGGTGCGCAATTTTATGGTTTTTTTCAGGAGATGCACTTATCGATGACATATAAAGCCCATTCCGTTGGAGTACCTTCGGCTCGGTAACTTCGACGACCCTCCCGACAGCAGGAAAGAGCGTGTTGAAGAAGGTAGTATTTTGGATAGTTTACGAGGAGCTCAACGCCCTATCTACCCCTTCACAATCTACCATGCCGCCGAGAAGTCCACTCGGCGATACACTCTATATGCTCCATCCGAATCTCTCAGGAAGAAGTGGCATGATGCTCTGGTTGATGCGAAAGGAGTCGACGACGCCAGACACGACGCAAATCCGGTAACACAACAGTTCTCCCCACGAATTATTTACTCAGATCATAATTGATAGTGGTTCGTGCCTCAACTCGTAGATGACGGTGCTTTTCGGGTTTCGGGGAAAAGAATCTCGCGAGACGCGGCGCTGAAGAGGCCTCCATCCGGTCGAGTGCTCCACGCGGTATCTTTCGGTATGTACGAATCGATTGAAGTGATAAATCCCCTGGACCTTCTAACGATTCTCAGTTGCCAGTGGTGGGAAATCCTTCATGGTAGTAGGCTGTTCAACAGGCATATTCGTGGGTTGCAAAGGTGGAAGTAAGCGTCTTCACAGCCATTTTAGGATTGTGATCGTCTCACGGCCGTTGTCAGCTTATCGGAGAATACTTGCTTTCGAGAATGTCAAAAGCATCATTATCCTCCAGGACTTCAACAAGATAATCATTCACCATGAGGATTATCTCCTATCCTACTCACTCGAAGTACTTGCACGAGTCGCGCAGTTTCAGTCGCCACCAAGTAGTCTGGATGCATCTCTTGAAACAATTGCAGGTCAAAATGGCGGTCACGTTCTCTGTTGCCAGGCTGGACAGATTGGTGACAGGACAATTGGTATTACGCCTCTACTCACACATCATCCCTGTCTCAACATTGTTCCCAGTTATTTACGCCATCAAGAACTTCCTGCAAGTTACTGTGCATGTTTTGAAGGCCTGCCACCCTTCCGAAATGCGTGTGACATCAGCACAGGCTGTACAACCCAGCTTTCTTTCTTTCCGACCTTATGGCGAAGTAAGAGTTTTCTTTATCGACACACGAAATATGGACAGCGATTGACCTTCTTATCTTAATCAAGTCCTTCTATGTTCCTAAAGACGCGTATGCTGTGATGCCTTTGGCTAAGACAGTGGCGATTTGTACGGAACGAGGTGTCGTCATCGCCAACCTTGGCAGGTGCGCACTACAGAATCCGCTTTCCCGTAACTTTCTTAACACACATCAGCCCCTCTACGCCCGCGGTTACCATTGTTCCCAACTTTGGTGGCTCTTCTAATAATTCTGCCACAGCGGAGCTCAAGAGTCGGTGTGAATCTGCTAAACCCCTTGGACTTGTCAGACATAATACCACAGAACTTATGGTCGTCTACGATAGTAAGTGACATCGCTTGTCGCAGCTGTCGAACACAACTCAGGCGCTTGACAGCAATGGGTTGTTACATCACTAAACATGGTCACCCTACGCGCGACTCCAACTTCATCCGCTGGGAGGCCAAAGCTACATCTTTCGTCCACCGTCAATCTCACATTCTCCTTTTCTCACCAGAGTTTGTTGAAATCAGGGATGTGCAGACAGGTTTGCTGAAGCAAGTGATCGAGGGCGTCGATATACGTCTCCTCGTCACAGCACCACCCGCACACGGACCTTTATTGGTCGCGATGCGGGGCAACAAGGATGATGAAGACGGGATGAGCGATCGAATCGTCGAGCTTGTAGAAACTGCGGAAATCACGCCAAAGACCCCGGGAGCGTTTAAAGCCGCGGAAGGGCTGTGGGACGAGTGGGACATGTAATCTCTAGCAACTATCTTACACGGGACGGATGACCACATGGAAGTACGAAATCATGTAATTTATGCCGCATAGCTATCTTTTTAATACAACGGGTATAGTTTCAACTCTGACGACACATCACGGATGTCTGCGGTCCACAATACCGACCTGGCTTATTACTGGTCATTTGATATCGCTGCTATACTTGTAGGAACCGCTTCCTGCATCTGTACAGGAGATGGCAATATCATTTCAATGTATCGTCTCGTAAGATGGACCCAGATCATGAGCGGCGGTAAGGCGCAGGCAAAGAGGACGGCGGCTGCAACGGGGGGCGACTGCACGGCAATAATAAGCTGAAAAACGGTCATACATAATATGCCGAGAAGGGGGACCGCGTGGAGAAGTCTAGACAGAGTGGGATTATGCTAGAGGGTAGAAACTAAACTATAATGCCGAATAACAGCCTGGGAGATAGCGCTTACCCGAAGAAAACCAGCGTTGATGGTGATATGGAGGTTGATCGTATACACAAGAAGTGCCAGAGTTATCGTTCCAAATAAACTAGGTGGTGAAATAGCATGGACGCTATCGCCAGAGTTGTTAGCGACGCGCCGTTACGATTGAGAAATTGCCAACGTGAGGAATGCCACGAGCTTTACAATCGAAATATATACCTCAATGTCGGGCAACACCAATGAACGCGCAAGGTACACACCAAGTTTAATGACACTTTCCGCAATTCCTCCAACTCTCTTGTGAGCTCGATAGTGAGGGGAGACTCGTTCCCTGAGTTATCTCGTAATGAGCGAACCAGAACGCGCGGCGTGAAAATGTCACGGAAAGGCATGGTGAAGTGAAGAGAGAACCCAAGCGAGTCTCTCTCAATCCCACATGCATTTATAGGAAGGAGTGAATCGAACGCCATTTTTTTAAAAGCCTTCAGCAAGACCGAATACCTAGCCAACAGGGAGGCATATATTTCATCTCCGTGGGTGTAAGTGCTGAGAAAGGGATGAGTGGCTCTCACTGAACCCCGGACTAGAAAAAAAAACCCGACAGTCTAGACCTTCAGGGCATATTGGCAGTACGAGCAATCACTTCCCAAAAATATGATAGTCTCGAACGCACCCAATCGAACAGAACCTGATCGTCCAACCAAGTCGTGACCAAAAGACTAGATCGGTATCCGGACGTCGAACATCCGCATTATGACCCATCTGTGAATGTAGGTCTAGACAATGTTACCGGTAGAATGGCTACTCGCTGTGTGTTGCAGTACTGCTGAACTGGATTCGTTCAGATTATGACATGGGCCTCGAACCTCTCGTTAAGCGCTAAAACCAAAAGGATCTACGAATGCAACAGCATCGAAGGTCTAGGCCGCCTGTGCAGAACAAAGGAACGACAACGAACTTTGGCTCACCCGGTTCAGAAGTGTACAGGGAGAGGCGCTTAGGTTTCATCATTATCGAAGCAGTGATTATTCGCTGCTCACCCATTTTGGCCAAAGCCACGTTCTGGCTCAAGCCTGAAGAGCCCAAAAGACAAAAAAAGGACCCTGCACGTGCATCATGCCACGGAATTCTATAGACGCCTTATCTCCGTGGCAAGGGCACGACATTACCAGTCCTGAACGGTCGGCATCCCTCTTTCCAATCCTCATCTCCTTCACTCTCATGACACGAAAAGCAAAAACTCAGGCTAACTCGAATCAGACCGCACCCGCACCCCCCAAACGAGGAGGTCGGACCAAGCGGGTCGCTGAGAAGGCGTCGGCAGCTCGAGCGGTTACTGTTGACAATACGATAGGTTCGTATGAGTTCTGCCAGTGATCCGGATATCTCCACACCTAAGCAACATGGGAGCTGACATGTGAGTCACAGACGCAAATGCAATGCGTTGGATCCCAGCTGAAAACAACGGAAAAATCCTGTGCATCGCCTTCAGGCCAGATGGGCGTCACCTTGTAGGCGGAGAGAGTTCAGGTTACATTCGTCAATGGAAGGTTGACAGTGGAGAGGAGTTCAGTCCATCGCCGATGAAATCAAGCAGTGATGTCTATTCTGTCGCCACGTCAATGGATGGCCGATGGATAGTCAGCGGTGACAAAGGAAACAAGGTCATCGTTTGGGACGCAGTCACTCACCAAAAGGCGATTGAAGTTTCAGAACACACCCATTGCGTCAATGCAGTCGACGTGTCGAGTGACTCCACGCGGATGGCCTCTGGGTCGCAAGACTGTACAGTCCAAGTTTTCGACATTCAATCTGGCACCAGGGTCATCCCGCCGCTGTGGCACGCCGACTTCGTTGTCGGCGTCAAGTTTTCTCCAGACGGCTCTCAAATCGCAACAGCCACGGGTCAAAACTATGTGCATATCTACGACGCTCGTTCGGGAAACAAATTATCCGAAATCACGATTCCTCAATTAGCTGTTCCGCCAGTCACACCGCTCGCCTGGTCTTCCGATGGCCGACGGCTCTTTGTTGGCGCCATTGACAAGATCATCTCCTTTGATAATACGTATACATCTTATCGCTTAGAGTGGCAGCATACAAGCGCTATTAGCGCTTCTATCGCGGTGCATGGTCGATTCATCGCGTGTTGGGCAGGCAACTTTACCTTATTTTGGGACTATTCTGCATCGCGGCAGCTCGTCGGCCAAACCGAAACCTTTCCTTCGAGCGATTCTCTTAATTGTATTTCCATATCCCACGACGGGAGGTACCTTGCATGCGGACGGGACAGGGGCTTACAAGTTCGCAATCTCGCTGGTTTTCTCCCCCCAGCTTACCTCAATGTACCCCGGATTTCTCGGATTCAGCTCATACAAGTAAGTGGTGCAGTGCTCGAATCGTGGAAGCGGGAAAATCCGTCGGACACGGAGTCAATATTGTCGACAGAATTTGCGCAGCATTCCAGTCCTAACCATCATACGCTTGCAGCGAGATCTCTCATACGCTCACGTTTGAGAGAATGGGGAACAGCGATCGAGGACGCAGAATTGGTAACTCTTCCCACGTGTCCTTCATATTTGTTCACTCAAGTCTATGTACAGTCCCTCAAAATCAAACAATCACCTATAGGCCAGATCTCAAGGTCACTTGCCCTCATTGGTGCGGGTAAACAGGAAGCTGCACTCGATGACTTTGACTTCGTGTTTCATGGGGCAGAGTCGAATGATAACATGCTTCTGTTGGTCATCAAGGTGCGTGTTTGGCATTCCATACTTATGCGTTACGACCAACTTGACGTCTCATTCTGTTCAGTCCATCCTGATGTTCATGTGCGGCCAACGTACACAAGCAATATCACGTCTTCATCGCTTGATCACTGCTTCCAATCAAGACCATTACACTCTCGTGTGTACATCATCCAATGGCAAACAGCAATTGTCATCGCTGATGTTGGTACTAGGTCCTTGTCAATATGTACCTGAAACAAGGGGACTATGGAAATGCAGTGAGGACACTCGAACTTGCGAAGCCTTTCGCATCCCAAGACTCTGATCCCTTGACCACAATATCTTTCGTAAGCTTCACCTCGGTAAGATGTTGTGGTATATATTCACTTGCTTGAAAGATATTCAACTGGGATTTCGATAGCCTTGCGGCCACCGCATGGCATGCCCAGTGTAAAAGTTTGTACACCTCCGGATGCATAAAGGAATTCGGAGAAACACTGGAAAAAATGACGAGCCAGCTAGCGCATGGCAAAAAGGAGGCCACGCGCGCTCGCATTCTGCAAGAGTTAGTGACACGTACGGGTGAGGTGACCCTGCTGGCATGGACCGGCCGGTCGTCCATGTGTAACAGCTGCCTTCCGAGTTCTCCGACCTTCTACAGCGATCGCCCATTCGTTCCCCCTTGCCTCGAAGGAGACGAATTGATGAAACGCACGGATGAGCTACGGTCTGTCATCCCGCTTGGTGATGCAATGATGATCTATGGCAGGGTTACCCGCCTACAGCCTGTACAATTTGCGCACTTCCGCCTCCTCCTCCCATGCATCGTATTCAGCGTGACAAGTCTCGAAAGGGAGCAAGCGGACGTATACCGTGCCGGGACAATTGGACTAGGGGATGTCCGATTCGCAACAGCGGACTCGCTTCCGCTGAAGCATCCACGGAGACTGGTGTTTGCAGACTTGAGGATCCATGGTCTCCAAAAGCCTCATGGTGCGACGGTGTCTTGGGACGATACAGCGTCGTCGGATGCAGAGTTGGTCACGGACCCGGCGTTTACATATGCTGAGATAGACCATGTCCCAGTCATAGAGGAGGTTCCGTCCGCCTCATCAGACACGTACACCCAAGCACTGGAGCTGATTGCCCACTTGGGACAGCCATTTAGTGCGCTGTTGCTTTTGCAACAACCAAAGGGTGGCTACAGGCGAGTTGCTGTGGACCACGAGATTGTCATTCGTGGGATGGGAAACGACGTTCCAAAGGATATTCGTGTGGAGGTGCTGGAGATCCTGTGATTGTTCTCTCGTGCTGTTCTCGACCGTGTCTTGTATTTTCGGGCTTCGATTCACGTATGCACTGTATACTTACACTTGTCGTGTATGTTGTGTTAATTCCACTTACTGAGTTCTGGTCAGAACCGCCATTCTTCCAGACGGGTGTTGCACCTGTTTCATCGTTAAGCGCACTGGCAATTTATGTCCAGCTATCGATTATCATTGCACAGATGCATCGTCCGATTGTCTACTAACCTAACAATATGATGCCAAGTCGAAGCGTCCAAGGACTGGTTGCACGGCGGAAGTCATCAAGAATTTTGAGGCTTGTTCAACTTGTGGCACAAGTGGTATTTCCAACGCGTATGGCTGCACAAACAGAGGAAGCGACATAGGTCTTGCTATGTGTCCGAGAAGTACAGGTGCTGAATCATTGGGGTTTCAACACAACCTAACGCATATGAACCATAACTCCACCCGATAACGGGTGTGCGTTCTGCGGCTAGCGTTGTTCTTTCAAACGGACCACGTACTTTCATCCAAGTCCCCCATTCCAAGAAGACCGTCAGTAATACCAGCCGGAAGGTCCTTGATGGGCTCGATGTGACCGTCACGAATACGGTGTTGGAGAGAGTTGATGAGCAAGTGGTTATTTTTCCAGGAACATGGTTGAGTTGTTAGATGTGAACCTTAACTCAGCACGAACGGTCCTGGGGAAGACGGATCCCATAAAAAGGGGGACACATTACCTAGGGGGAGGCTGAGTGGGAGTGATTGCCAAAGATCGTGTTCATTCCGAGATAGGCATGGACTATCGTTCCCTGCCAGATATTAGTACTGCGTTGAGAGGCTTCCTCGAGCACCCGACATCCCCAATTCTCTTGGACAACATTGGATGGATTGCATATTCTGAACGAGCGGGAGTTACGCTTTGAATGCCATGCAATCCCTGATTTCCAGCTAGTAGCATTCGTAAAAGTCGAGCTCGGTCTGATCGTCTGTGCTGTATATGGAGGTTAGTGTACTCTCCTCGACCATGCAAAGAGTCAGCGTGAACATAAGAGTCAGCGTCACTCGTAAAGATGAGTGTGAACCACGGGACCAACTACTACGCTTGGGCCCATGGCGTTGTCTGTATCCTCTTATCCTCTGTGGTGCGCACTGCGAAACTTCATCTCAGCGCGTCAGTGTTAGAGTTCCTTTCAGCACGTGACTATCACTATTTGGTAGTCTGTTTGGCTGAAAAACGAGTCGTCGTGTCTTCTAATGACATTCATGTCTCGTCCCCCAACAGTCCTATCGGTGAGCTCGTTCAGATTATCACTGATTCATGTGTCTGATGCCTTTCTTCTCAGTCATAACCATAGTTTTTGGGCGCGATCTGTACCTCCATATCAAGTGTCTCGATCACTCCTGGACACGATTGCCAGCTCACATTTAATCAGATGAATCAATCCTCTGATGAGGATCAGGATTCCCTCTTTGGCTCGCCTCCTCCATCCCCAGTCAGAGGTAG
>JBBPQS010000280.1:0-14946 GCA_038092635.1 Xerocomus ferrugineus
CCGACCAGAGAACTTCAGTCAAGTTCTCTTGGATTATCCCCTTGAAACTTGTCCCATCCCCTCTCCTCTCTTTTGAGCTCTCGAGGACTGTCTCCTAACCGGGGCTGGTTATTAGAGTTGCTTCAGAAGGTGCATGTTGTGCTTACTTAGCATCAAGTGACTGTGACATGTCACAGATCCTCAAGGATGCAACATTGTTCTTCTCGCACAAAACCCCAAATCTCACCTTGGTGATCCCAGCCAAGGGTTACATCGATGAATCCTTTACCAACAGCATACTATTGAAGGATACTATTGACCTAGCCATCTGAGCAGCCATCCAGCTGGTGAAGAAGACTCTCAACCAGTATTACACTTTGACAGATGCATCTAGCTTGTATCACATTTCAATGGGTATATTTTCATGTATGTATTATTTATTGCTCATGCTACATCCTTGCAGTTCTGCACCCTTGCCATAAGCTGGAATATTTCCAGAATACTAGATGGAAGCCCACCTGGATTGCAACTGCACACCGTCTCGTACGAGAGGCATTTGACAAGTCCTATGCAACACATTACATACATACAGATTCAGATGATGACTCTGGCAAAAAGGTATCCATTCTCTCACTCTAAATAATTTGAATATCACTAATTTCGTGCATGACAGACCAGCAACACCTTGAATATATTTGACAATCTCCCAAGCCTCGCTAAAAGGGGACAGCCAAAGGATGAACCTGACTCCTATCTCACAACAGAGGTTGAGGAATTCGAAAGTAACAAAGATAGTCTTCAATGGTGGCATGCTCATCAATCTATATATCTGCACCTCTCTCGGATGGCGTTGGACTATCTATCAATCCCTAGTATGTACCATATTATTGATTGGGATTGACTACAGCTAATTGTACTATGCTAGCAACATCTGTCAATGTCGAACACCTTTTCAGCCGTGGCTGGATGATCTTATCCCACATGCGTAACCACCTCTCTGCTCAATCCATTCATACTATTCTTTGTCTCGGTTCTTGGAGTCCCCAGGGTCTTGTTGAAGATACTGATACCCAGAAGCTGGCCACTATGGATGAGATTGAAGGGGACTGTGACATTGTGCTGGAACAGGATTGGGATCATATTAATGTAGACTAGTGGCCACTTTCTTTCTGTATGAAAAATATACATGTTTCTGTCAAGAACTATGGTACCCGTTGGGTAACCCATGGGTGTACCTGCCACGGGTACAGACCTGTGGTACCCTTGACACAGGTACGGGTGCAGGTCAGCACTCTGGCACCCGCGGGTTTACCCGTGCAGTTCCCTAGCAACATTGCACATGGTTCTTCATCGCTCATGGTTTAAAACATATCGCCCGCTACACCCTCCACATCCAGTGACCCTTGGAAATGACTCCGTTGCCCATGCAATCGAAGTTGGGATGGTCCCCCTCATCTCAAAAGTGTCCAGAACAGGTTACAAAGTAATACTCTCAAATATACTTCTAATCCTGGAGTTCCACCTCTCTCTCATCTCTATGAACCACCTCACCTCCACAAACCTCTCTGCTACTTTCGCAGCGAACTCAAATGCCTGTTATGTCTGACAAGGAAAAAACACCATCTTGACTGTGAGACACAAAGGTGGACTCTACCATGTGGACGTCACTCCAAACAACCAAATGGAGGCAGCTCACATGACTATTGACATCAACCTCTTACACTGACGGATGGGTCACATCTCCATTGCCCAGATCCAGAGCATGGTCAACTCCGGTCAACTCCAAGGAATCGACACTCTCACCGGAACACCAACATTTTGTGAGGCTTGCACCCTTGGCAAAATGAAACAACTCCCCTTCTGAACTCAGCCAGAACCCCAAACTACTCATGCATTGGAAATGGTCCACACCAACATTGGAGGTCCGATAACTCCAAGATCATGTGAGGGCCACAGGTACTGGCTAATCATTGTTGATGACTTCAGCCGATTCTCATGGATTTACTTCATGAAACACAAAAATGAAGCTTTGCAGATCTACAACCAATGGAAGATGGACGTTCAAACTCTCTTCTGTTCGGAGATCAGACAAGATGATTTCTCCGAATCCTACACATAATTCATCCAAAGTGATGGGGGAACAGAGTACACAAACAAGGCCTTCCAAAATCAACTCCGAGCTGACAGAACCATTCTTGAAACCTCCACTCCCTACACTCCAGAGCAAAATGGCTTGGCCAAATGCTGTAAAAACAATAAGTAGTGTGCGAGTGGGACTTGTCCCAGGAGTTCTAGAGTTAGGGTTGGGTAGTTAAAGGATTTGCTTCAGTGTGAGATAAAAAGAGTCCGGACCATGGGAAAATGCGGACTAGAGGCGGACTGAGCAGGAATGGACCAGAACTGAGTGTCCTAACAATGGAAACCAATGGAAATGAACTATAAATGAGCTGAGATGATGTGGGATAGCACTGAGTGTGCTGATGATGATAGGAATATGGATCTGGTTGATACACAAACCGGATATGATGATGTCTTGGCCACTGAGTGTGACCAACGATGAGAGGAGACAGACAAAGCTGAGGGAAAGTGAACAAAAGCCAAAGATATATTCTGGGAAGCTAGTACAAGACTTTATAGTCTGGTATTTCCCAGGACTGTGTAACTATGGAGAATCCTATCTACAGGATTGAGAAGGAAATAATGGAAACAATATTCTAATGTAACACGAATGAGGATAAATGAAAAGTAAGACTATAAATTATTAATGATGAAGTGTATGAACGGAAATGAAGGTATAAACAAGTCTGAAATGTCGGACTGAAGCAGACTGAAGTGGACTCCTATAGGATTAAAACACAAAAAGACAGATACACACTGGATTGGAGGTGGACTACGATGGATTGAGGATGCAATGCTTGAGCAATGTCTGTAGACCTGTAAAACAATGCTAGAATGGGTGCTGCAACTGTAGAGAGCAGCAGCGCTCTACAACACATGAACCAAACTTTGGCTACTACCCTCGCAAACGCCATGTTGGAGGAGTCAAATTTACCAAATTCCTTTTGGACCAATGCCATGTCTACTACTGCCCATGTCTCCACACGAAGTCCGACCTCCACACTAAAAGAAAAAGCCCCTTACCAAGTCTTTTTCAAACTGTTGGTAGGTCCACAGAATATGGCATCATCTACATAGACAATGGCTACAACCACACGGGAGCCTTTCCTCCGGAAGAGGAAGATGCCAGGATCGGATTTGAGATGTTCGAACCCGAGTTCTTTCCTGGACTCGTTTAGAGTGTTCCACCAGGCTAATCCGGCTTGCTTGAGTCCGTACAACACTTTCTTAAGGCGGAGGACCTTGCCTTCAAAGCCAGGGATTTTAAACCCTTCGGGGAATTCCATGTAGATCTCTTCGTCTAGATTGCCATACAAGTAGGCGGATCTAACATCTACGGCTTCCATATGCCAGTTTTCCAGGGCAGCTAGAGCCAGCATCAATCTGACGGTCTCATAGTGCACACCTGGAGAGAAGATTTGATCAAAGTCAATGCCTTTGATCTGGGAGAATCCTTTGGCGACTAGTCACACCCATTTACGACCGTCTGGTTTGACGTCAAATACCCATCGGTTTTTGATAACTTGTCGGTCTTTAGGTCGATCAACGATATCGAATATGTCTCTTTGTTTTAGCATGTCAAGCTGCTCGCAACAGGCAGTTTTCCACTCTTCTTGAGTTGCTGCAGGTAGTTTGGTGATATCCTTAAATGTCCATTTGCATATTGGTTTAGCACTAGGGTCCGCAGGTGTGTGCTGAATCGCTTTTGAGAGCAGATATTGAATGAAGTCTGCTCCCCCTTCCTGGCATAGTTGCTCTAGGAGGTCTTCAACCTCGGACTCAGACTTGTTAGAGGAGGCAGAGGGAGATCCGTCCTTAGATCCGCTAGGAACAGCAGGTGTGCTGGGAAATTGACCAGGCATATCTGATCCGGATGGACCAGGATTCTCTACACACTTGCGCCATTTGGTATCCTTTTCGATATCCTTCACCTGTTTTGTCAGATAGTTGTCACCATAGACATTATTGGGCCGTTTAGGCACACAAGTATCACATTTGGGGCGTGCAAGTGCAGGAGGGACTACCTTAACCTGAGAAGGGGCAGGCATTTTTCTGGAATTGCGAGGTGGAGATGGAGGTGGTCTCGGTGATGGAGTGCGAGGAGGGACAGGAGGAGAGGGTGGACATCAAGATGCTGGATGTTGTGCAGGCAGGTTGCCAGCATGAGGAAGGAAATCCTCATCGGAGGGTATGTCCAGGATGTAAACATCAACTGGATTAGGTTGGGCAGTGCGATCCACTAGTGTATGATGCGGGGGATTCTTATCACACCTAGGAAAGTGCTTCTCATCAAAGAGAGCATGCGCTGAAGTAAAAATATTATTATTGGGAGATCGCATAAATTGGAAGTTTGAAGTGTTTCCAGATGCAATGCCTAGGTACACCATGAGCTCAGACTTAGGGGCCAGCTTATTGGCGCGGACATCTTCAAGGAGATTGTCATATCCATGACTTTTCGCCAAGTCCAACTCTGGACCTCCGGAGCGTTCTCGCCCGTGACACAGTCGCAGGCGGTCGGACTTGTATATCCGTCACTCTATCCCTTTCTACTCATCTCTATTGAATTCTTATACTAGACTCCTTTTAGTTACACTACGCAGTTGCACAGTATTCTGTAGTATTACTCCGGACCTGACCTGCGGACTGCGCTTCCGCTTACTCTACAATACCCCGGACTCCGTATATAAACCCTAACTACTTGTCGTAGTTAATCAGTTCGAATATCGACTTGACTGAACACTATCACTCTCGTCCCCTCTGACTCACTCTGACCAACCTCTGCTTAGGTTCTAGTACACTCATGCTAGGACTTATACTTTTACCTCGCGAGTCCCATCTCCGAAATCCAGGACTGGACTTGGACAAGGGCGCACCACACAAGGTGAAGCCAACGTCCCATCCGAACGCCATAACTCTGGAGTTCCGGAGTTCGCCCAGAGTGTTCGCACGATTCTAACAGAGATGTACATATGCTCTGCAGCCAAAGACGCGAAGGTGGCTTATGTCTAGGGAATGTCGTGGGTATGAGAAACCCTTGGATATTATGGTAAGGGTATCAGAGGGGTAAGGGTAGGGGTCTAGTTTGGAATACTCTCGTACCCTTTGTTGAATTTCTCATACACTGTTCGCTTACATCATCATTTCCTTATATCGTTCCCGACTGTTCTCGTCACACCTCAGTTGACTGCCATACAGTCCAACTGAGGTGAGACATTCCATTTACTCTTTTCCTTACTGTAAACTCATCTACACCTGTAGTCATTACTTCCTACAGGTTATGAGCCCTGAGCTTTGTAACTAAAAGTAGTAACCCAACAGTCGCACAACTTCTCGCACTCTAAAAATGGCTTCTACCTTCACTCGAGATGATTTGAGAATTCCGAAGCTAGACACCTCTGGGAAGAACTGGCCAATTTGGAAAATCAAACTGGAACATGCCTTGGGTGCGAAGAGACTAAAAGGACACCTCTATGATACGGTGTTGAAGCCAATGAACCCAGCTACAGGATACTCGCCAGCGTGGATACCAACCACAACAGAGGATGTGCAGAGTGTAGTGGACTACGAAAAGGCTCTCACAGACTGGGAAGCAAACAACGACCTCGTCATGCATTATATTGGTTCCTCTATTCCCGAAAGTCTATTCATTCACCTCGTCTCAAAAGAAACCAGCGCTGAATATTTTGCGGCTCTTCGGGAACAATTCAAGAATCGGTCAATAGCTGTTAGCATGGAAAAACGACACCAGCTCGGAGAACTCAAGCTGAAGGACGGCGGAGATGCATGAGCGCACATTGACAAAATGACCACGCTTCGTGAAGAGCTTGCTTGCATGGGCGAGCCTGTATCCAACAAAGACTACTTCAATATGATCTTTGTATCGCTCCCTGGCTCGTATAACTCCATCATTACTTCCATTTCAACTAACATGCAGCTTTTGAATCGTCAACTTACATCATATCAATTCATCGCCCAGATTCTTGACAAGTATGACCGTCTCGCTATCCAAAAGGGCTCAAAGTCAAAGTCAAAAGATGATGATGCAGCATTTGCGGCTGATGGGAAGAAAGGCCGTGGTCGAAAGCCCAAATATACCAGGACCTGCGGGAACTGTGGCTGGAATGGCGACAGCTCAGACTATTGCTGGGAGGAAGGTGGCACTAAATACGGTCAATCACCAAAGGGCTGGAAACCAAAGGGAAAGAAGCCAAAGACAGACTCTAAGAAACCCACGCAGGCCAATGTGGCCACAACAAGCGCACCGTCTGAACCCGATGGTGTCTGGTTCGCCGAGGCAGAGGAACTCGAAACCTCGACAACACTCCCATCTGCTATGCTTGCCTGTTCGTCTGTCACTGAATTATACAATAGCGGTGCTTCACAACATTTTTCCCCCTTCCATGAACAATTCGTCAAATTCGAAACCATTCCCCCCAAGCCAATCAGTGCAGCAGACAAGCACACATTCCAAGCCATTGGACGAGGCGACTTGTACATTGAGGTACCAAACGGTGAAACCACCACTCGCATGCTATTGAAAGATGTTCTATATGCTACGTCAATGGGCGTCACCCTTGTCTCACTTAGCAAACTCACTGCAGCTGGGTACTCTGCACTCTTTCGTGACTCCGTGTGTCGCATCTTCAACCCACATAGGAAGCTGATGGGAGAAGTCCAAGTCAGTAACGGGCTATATTGTGTCAAGTACCAGTCGAAAGCATTCGCTGGTGTTGCCCGAACTGAACAGGTACTCACCATGAAGGAGTTACATCGTCGCTTGTCGCACGTCGGCCCAGCCTTGATCCGCGAGATGATGTCCAAGGGGATGGTTGAGGGAGTCAAACTTGACCCAGCGCACACCATGATGGGGCAATGCAAGTCATGCGAGTACGCCAAAGCTGCACGCAAACCCATTGGCAAGGTCCGTGAACCCCAACAATGCGACCGCTTTGGAGACGAAGTCCATAGCAACGTATGGGGACCCACACCAGTTCAAACGCCCGGCCATAAAACCTACTATGTCTCCTTCACCGACGACCACACACACTACACCCACATCACCCTTCTTGCTGCAAAATCCGACGTCTTTGATGCCTACAAAGCATATGAGGCATGGGCGAAGATGTATGTAGCACAGCGCTATTATCAAGCGCCTGTGGTCAGATCGTGGTGGCAAGTACTTGAGCAACGAGTTCACCACTCACCTGAAGTCGAAGGGGACTGAGCGCAAGGTCACAACGCATGACACCCCACAACACAATGGTGTCACCGAACGGCTCAACTGCACGCTGATGGAACGTGTACGCGCGATCGGGCATGCTGGGGGCCTCCCAAAGAACCTCTGGGGCGAGGCCTTGATGCACGTTGTGTGGGTGAAGAACCGCATGGCTTCGCGCGTGCTAAACGGGAAGACCTCGTATGAGCTGCTAAACGGAAAGAAACCAGACCTGCGCAACGTACCTGAATGGGGCGTGCGCATGTGGGTACACGACCCGACCAGCTCGAAGCTCGACATGCAGGCAAAGGAGGGCCATTGGGTGGGCTTTGACGGCGAGACTGGCGCTCATCACATTTATTGTGGTGGTCGTATCTCTGTCGAACGCAATGTTACGTTCAAGCGGCGCAAGGGCGGATGGATCAATCTGGGCGATGAACGGATCGCTGCTGCAAAAGGGTCAACCAGCGCGATGCAGCGACACGACAAATGCACCAGCAAGGATGACGCCGCCGCAAAGGGCTCGGATGGCACGCAGGTCGAGGGGGAGAGTGAGAAATCTGTCGAACGCAACCAGCACGATAGTGCAAGCGAACGAGAAGTTGAAGACTTACTTGGCAAATGTTCTCGTCCTACAACACCCAATGCCGACCCAACGAACGACCCGGCACACCAGAAACACACTGCAAACAGGTTAGACGACCTATGCAATGCCTTCGATAAGCTCGAAGGACCTACTGTTTGACGATCGAGTCGCCAACGTACAGAGTCACCGTACATGCGCGCGCTTTGTGAGGGCCTCGGCTCTACCAACAGACGTTCGACCAGACCCGTTTTACTGCAGGGTATGCAGCCTATTGAGGCGTGACGAGGTCGTGAGGGCGATGGGGAAGCTGCGCCTGTGAGCACGGCACTGTGGGACTTAGACGATGAACAGATTGCTTATGCAATGCACGCCACAACCATCAATAGTGAGGCGCTCGAACCCAGAACCGTTGACAAAGCAAGAAAGCAAGGCGATTGGCCACGATGGGAAGAGGTAATCAATGCCGAACTCAAGAGCCTAGCTGAAGCACACACCTGGAACGTTGTACCTCGACCACCAAAGGGCACCAACATCGTTGACAGCAAGTGGGTCTTTAAGATCAAAAAGAACGCAGCAGGCGAAATTGACAAATACAAGGCATGACTCGTCGCGCGCAGATTCACACAGATCTACGGCGTTGATTACTACAAAACCTACGCTCCCGTCGCTCGTCTCACATCACTATGTCTCATCCTTGCTCTTGCAGCTTGTCATGACTGGGACATCGATGTATTCGACTTTCACAGCACCTTCCTAAATGGAAAATTAGATGACAATGAAGTGATATTCATGGAACTCCCACCTGGATTCGACAAGGCTGGCCGCAATGTAGTCGCACGCCTTCGTGTAGCGCTCTATGGGTCAAAGCAAGGCGCGTTGAAATGGTACAAGCGGCTGTCTGCAGAACTTGCGCGCTTGGGTTTCCATCGTACAGAAGCAGATTGGGGGGTTTTCGTGGCACAGATCAGCCGTGAGCTCCTGTTGCTAGCGTCGCATGTCAACGACTGCACGATAACCAGTAGTTCAAAGAAGCTTATCTGTGAATTCAAAGCTGAGGTCGGCACCCATCTCAAGATCACAGACTTGGGACCAATTAGCTGGCTACTCAGAATGAAGGTGACGCATGATCGCGAGCGTCGAACACTGTCTATTTCACAGGAACCATATGTTGAGGCTATACTAGCCAAATACAACTTCACTGACGCAAAACCACTTTCCATCCAATGGACCCAAATGCTCTGCTCTCGACAAACCAGTCGCCCAAATCCACAACCAACATTGCCATAATGAAGCGGGTACCATACCGCTCCACACTTGGGTCACTCATGTACCTTTCCATTGGTTCATGACCAGACATAGCCTTCGCTGTCTCAACACTGGCGCAGTTCACGGAGAATCCTGGACCAGCGCATTGGGAGGCGCTCAAACGAGTATACTGCTATTTAGTGGGCACGAAGAAATGGTCGCTGACCTATGGAACGGAGCAAAAAGGACTCATTAGGTATGCTGATGCAGATGGCGCTTCGCAGGAACATCGGCACGCTATCTCAGGCCACACTTTCCTCATCGATGGGGGAGCTATTTCGTGGGGATCTCGAAAGCAAGAACTTGTGACGCTTTCCACCACAGAGGCCGAGTATGTTGCTGCTACCCATGCTGCCAAGGAAATCATATGGCTACATTGTCTCATCGGTGAACTTTTCGGTCCGCTCACGTCGCCCACTCTCCTGTACTCCGACAATCAATCTGCTATCGCTCTGACGAAGGATGGAAATTATCATGCACGCACAAAACACATCGACATTAGGTATCATTTTATTCATTTTACAATTGATAATGGCTCTATTCGTTTGCTTTACTGTCCAACTGGGGACATGATTGCTGATACTTTAACCAAAGCTCTTCCTTCTATTAAAGCCAAACATTTTGCTTTTGAACTAGGACTCCGCTCAGTTTGAGGGGGAGTGTTGGATTTTCTCATATGCTGTAGAGAGTCGTGCCTCTCTAGGTGTGAAGGGAATGTTTTTCCCATCTTTTACAGATCTAGCATCATCAGCGAAACATTGTCGTCGCATCGTATCGCTCATCCATCCCCATCCGTGTGTATCCGGTACGTGTTCGTCTCATCCGCCTTCATCGTTTCAATCCGGAATTCTTCGGATTCGTCGTCACTACTGTTTTACTGTTATCTTATCTTCGTTTCATCACTATCATACATCTATCCCCTCGATTCTTCTGCCCTAGTTTATTTTCCATCCATTTTCATTCCCATAGTTACAAAGTCAGGGTCATGCCCTAGACTATAAAGACCTGTCTTCAGGATTTCGAATACATCTTCTTTTCACTCGGAAATTGAGGTCACAAGGTCTCAGTCGTCTCTTGTCGTCGTCGTCGTCGTTCCCCTCGTCGTCAATCCGATTCAGTATCGTCGGATTCGTCGGATTCATCGCGTTTCAGTGCACTCGGCACTCTCAGCTTGCTCTCTTATCTTTCCTCATCGTTTGCTCGTCGTCGTCATCGCCTTCCCACGCTGATCCGCATTTTCGGATTAAATCGGATTCACCACAACGTCGAGGTCTGTCATTGCAAACCCTTCCTCTGTCTATCCTGCATCCTACCTCCCTTGGGACGAGTCATACTCGCATCCCTAAACCCATCACACACTGACTATCTGTTTTACAACTGGAGCCCACCGCGAGGGAGGTTTTTTTCCAGGTTGTCAAGGAGGACACTTTGACCCTCACTTCGGCGTTCCCACATCAAGGTATCCCTTCATTCTTAAAATTTTTGCCTTTCGCTTCCATTTTTGTTCTGACCTCCGTTCGGCATTCGGATCCGACGCCACCAGTTTTTTTTGACTTCTAGTTACGACATCCATCATTCTCAGGCACATTGACACTTTATTTTCGTGACAGGCGCTTCATTTCCGCTGCAGCTGCAGAAGTTTAAAATTTACTTTCGTGACTCACCTTACGATATCCCTTCGTCATTTCCGCTTCGGGATTGTGTTCGCTTGCAGGCACCATATCCGATCCGCTACACACGTCGCAATCCGATTAAATCCGCTTTTTTTTCACGATTTCATTTTGGTTATTCGATCATGGCCGCATTCTTCATGCCTCTTGCGGGAACCCCCAATGCTCCCCATTTTGATGGCACAGCAGCTAACCTTCCAGGATTCTTCGATGATGTCGACATCCTTGCCACTCGGGCAGGACTCTCAATTGCAAAGAAAATCAGATTCGCCATTCGCTACGCAGATCTCGACGAAGCCGAACTCTGGGAACTACTCCCTGAATCCTCCGCAAATCCTCCGGAATGGGACACCTTCATAGCTGCCATCAAGTCACATTATCCAGGATGCGATCGTACTGACCGTTACTGTCGTTCGGATTTATTGCAGCTCATTCGGGATAGTAATGTGGAACCCATGTCGACCTTAGAGGATCTTGGAAAGTATCTTCGAGCCTTTCAGCGCATATCCGCACCATTGCTAGCTAAACATCGTTTATTCGATTTCGAACGCAATTCTCTTTTTCTTAGTGGTTTTTCGGATTCGTTTCAGGATTCACTTCATAGTCGTCTCTCGATCGTCAAGTCGAACGTCCATCCGGATGAGCCATACGATATCAGTGATGTCATCGAGGCGGCTACATTTGTGTTATCCACTCTCGCATTTCGTTTGTCATCTTCTTCGCATGACGAATCTGCTTTTCCTTCTTCATTCGATCCGCACTCAGCGTTATCCTGTCCGCATTCATCATCATCAGTTTTCCTTATGTCATCATCTGTGCCCCCCCCATCAGCTAACCTTGTCAGCCCTCCAATCCATTCGTCAGTCACGCAACCAAATCTGTCAGTCACACAAAGTAGTCAGGATTCGTCTCACCCAGATCCGGATTCTTCAGATTTATGCAATCTTCTCGACATCGCATCAGACATCTTCGAGTCGCAATCAGACACTGACAGTATTCCATCCTCACCTGACCTTGCTGACCCAGTTTTCCAATCGTATTTAGCGAATGTGTACCAGGGTTACGAAGCGGATAAAGCCAACTCCACTCGACAGGAATCACTCGGATTCACACCGTCATTGTCCCGTTGGTATCAGGTCCCTCCATCGTTGGGGCAAACCGTGTACAGTATTTCGTCATTCACCGCATCGTCGTCATCCTTCAACCCTCCTCATTTGTCATCACCATCTGCCGTTGTCCAGGTTTTATCCTTGGCTACCGTTGCCACTTCGGATATCGAATCCGAAGGTTCATCCGAAAATTTATTTGTATCCCCGTTGTTGTGGACCCGTTCCCCCCAAGCCCTGTGTATTGTTTCACGATGCATTCGGACCATTTCCACCCTCATCGTCGTCTTTCTCTTTTTCATCTGCTTCGTATTCGCATTCGTGCACACCCTTTGCCTAGCCTGATTCAGGCAATTCGAACCATTCACCCCCGTCCCCAGCTGTACCCGGACTGATCCTCGAGCTCGTTCGCATCTCGTTCACATCATTGCGTTTATTTCCGCCTTCATCTTCGTTGAATCCGGGTCGATTTCGGGCTTCGTTCTTTTCGTCGCGGGCTATTCGTTTAAAGTCCCCCTTGTTCATTCCCGATGCAATTTTGTCTATGTCATTTCCGAACCTTCATTTCCTCCTAGGGCGTGTGGTGTTGTCGCTGCATGATACTACGATGCCCGGGAGGTCATCATTCAAAGTTTCCAGGGGGGAGGATATCCTCAGTTTCTTTTCGCGTTTTGAATCATTCGTATTCATGTTTGACGTTCTTGAAACTACGTGTTTCACATCGTTTGGTCATCCGGATCTCCGTCATTCAGTCTGCGTTTATCCGGAATCATCGGATTCGTTCATCCAGATATTCGATTGCTTTATACTCCCGTTTCGAGCATTCGTCAAGTGGTCGCATCCACCTCATCCTTCGTCGTATTCCCTCCGATTCGTATCGTTCCATCCCAGGTATCGTCTGGAGTTGTTCGCATCGTCCCGGGTTTAGGCCGGCTTCATTCATCCGCATATATTTGCACAAATCTGATTCTTTCGTTTCTCGTCTTCCCAACAAACAATACTATCAGAACAATTTCCGTTATCGTTCGTGTCTCACATAGCAGCTATTCAGATCTTTGCCTTCAATCGCGCATAGAGACGCTGCGCTTATTTCGTGCAAAGTAGTTTCATTGTTTTATCCGGTTTCTCATCCGTCGAATCCGAGAAGTCAGAAGTCGATCGATGAAGTCAAGTCGAGCGGTACCTCGCATATGGATATCGATTCATTTATTCGTTTCTCTCCTTTTCTATCTTTCGTTCGAAGCTTACTTTGTTTTATTCTCATTCGTGCTGTAGGATCACTCGGATCGGATATGGATGCGATCAAGATGCGATGCGATTCCAAGATTCTATCTACAAGTACGACGCGCTAGGAGTTTATCTACGTTACAGGTCCAGACGAGCGGCAACTTCTGCCAATTCCCCCAACAACTTCGCCATGTCAGCGCCCATATCCGCCATCTCTGCTTCAGCCGACTTCATCCGCCCTTGCAGCGTCAGGATCTGGCCTTGAACCCTTTTCATCGTCCGTTTAGCGGCTTCGTTAGTCGATCCGACCGTAGGCTTCGAGGGGCCGGCTTTCGTCGTTTTCGCAGTAACAGCCTTCGGGGGCACTCTGGCCCGAGTCGTCTTGGCCTTAGGGGTAATAACCTTCTCTTCCTCTTCGTCGTCTTCCTCGTCCGTCGTACCCAACTCGATAGTCTCAGGAGCGCGCGTTTTGCGAGTAGGGCGAACTGTCAAGCTGATTAGCTCTCGTTCGTACCCGACGAATTTATTACGCACCCGAAGTCTTCCCCTTCCCTTTCGTCGCCTCAGCCTCCTCGTTCCATCATCCTCGTCCGCCTCGTCCCAGAGATTTCGAGCACTTCACCTTCATCTTCACGCAGCGGTCGCAAGTTCGTCCTTTGGGTCCACGACACGGGCCTTCGCACCCATCGCATACAGTGCATGGTGGGTCGTGCGTCACAATCGGTGGCGCAGCCGCATCTTTCCCCGTCGTCTTCTTGGCCGGCCGTACAGATTCTTCGTCGTCCTCATCGTCTTCATCGTCCTCGACAACCGGCCGCGCATGCTAAACCGTCGTCAGCATCAGTCTTACACCTGTCATCAGCTACGTACCTTTCGAAGAGAAGGGATAACTACCGTTGGGAGCCTCGTCCCATTGCGAGGTGGACCGACTGGGATTCGCCCAGTGCTGACAGTTTCGTCCGTCGTCGTATCCGGCTGGATAGTTGTGGAGTCGTCCTGAGGAGAACCAACCCGTTGCGCGTCTGCTGGCTGGTTTACCGATTCGGTTTGCACGCGGATTTCTTCTTCATCGTGTCGTCGTTTCTCTCGAGCCGACTTCTCTCCCTGCCATTTGGTTACCATCCCAGCGACCTCCAGCATCGCCGTAGCCACGCCGTTACCGAGGCGCGCCTCGAGGCCGCACTTTTTCGCCGCGTGCAGAGATTCGTGCGCGAAAGTCTATACGAAAAATCAGAACAATGTCAAACGAGATCCAGCAACGACGCACCATGTTCTTGTCCCACTCGTCCAGCCACATCTCCTGCTCCTCGTGCAGCGTGTCTTTGTCATCCGGTATCGCCTTCGCAGATGCGAGTATTCGTTCGCTGGAAGTCTTCAGGTTCGTGCGCGCGACTTCTTTCGGATCGTTGATGTCGGCGGGTTGGGCGAATGCGAGCAGATCGTCAATAGAGAGCATGATTGGAAGATAAAGAGGAGAGGTTGTGTGATCGTCGAAGTGGAAAGATCGTAGTGAAGACGAAGAAGAACCGACGAACAGACTTAACGTTTTCGCGCGTCGCGGCAACTTATGTCAGCATCACGTGATCTCTGACTGAGGACAGTCAGTATTCAAGTCCCCCTCGGATGTAGAGAGTCGTGCCTCTCTAGGTGTGAAGGGAGCGTTTTTCCCACCTTTTACAGATCTAGCATCGTCATCAAGACGTCGTCATCGCATTCTATCGCCCATCCGAGTGTATCCGG
>JBBPQS010000281.1:0-14935 GCA_038092635.1 Xerocomus ferrugineus
ACTCCTAAGTAAGTACATGGTACTGCTCAGCTGTCAAAGTTTACTCCTTCGCACCCTCGACACAAGACGGCAAGGCATATAAATTTGATTGCTCGTGTGCACCGCTGGTTGTTCGTCCTCACCGTCCTCCTCGTCGACTAGCATCCTTTCCTCGTCGTCTCAAACAGCGACCATGGCTGCATCACAGCCGACCTACGCTGGCAGTTTCGCCTTCCTCGACCTACACGGGTTCGCCCTTCAGCCATCCATTGAACATCTCTCACCTGCCATCGCCGACGCATGCCGCTTCAAAACGGCTTTCGTTCATGTCCTATTCGGACCTGCTCGCATCTACTCCAGTGTCGATGGTCCCTCTGTCCTCCTTTACGTCTTGTGCTTCGTCCGAGCCGCCTCCACACATCCCCCGCCTATCGGGTTTCTCGAGTTCCGGGTCGATACATGGCCGGGACAGGGACAGCATCGCATTGCTGGATGACACGGGTGGTGAATGGGAGCGTGAGGGACTAGGCAAGGGTCTGGAAGAAAGACTTGAAGCCCTGATGATCGTCCCTGGAAGGGCTTGAGGAGCTCCATGGACAATCCACAACCATCACCCAAGTCATTGCCTCGGACGGAACCCAGGAATTTGACCATTGCTGCGTCTGGACCCGGAAATAAGTCTTGAACCCGAATTAATATGCGCTCAACCATAATCCCGAAATCAGATAATTTGCATCAGATGGTATTCTATCTTACACTCTTGTATTAATTACTTAACCTTGCCGTCGACGACCAGAAGCGACAACCGCAAAATGGCGTCGCACCTCTTCCATTCACCCTCACGATCTGTATCGAATCTCTCTTACATAACCTCGGGGCTTCACAACCTTCTACCAGGTGACCAAGAAATGCGCAGAAAAGTCTTCCCTTTATTCCAGTCTTGGAGTCACGAGTGCGCACCTTTTCCTCTCGAACCCCGTTCCTCACTCGCTTTGGCTGACTGCGTGCCTCCATGGCAAATATACCCACAAATGCGCAACTTCCCAGTCACGTCGATACCGCATCAACCCCCTTTATAATATGTATGATGATCACCATTCCATCTTAGTAAGTCCCCCTCCTTTTGTAGCACGTTAATTCTTTTTCACGTTCACACAGCCAACTCCTATAAGGCCAGTATTACTATCGTCCCCTTTCGCCGCATGGTCAATTTCATCTTTATCATCCCCAATCTTATCCGTACCTCGCATCAATAATTCACGAAACCTCCCATCTCTGGATATGTCGCGTCGTCGCAGCCGAATTGGATGTTAAAATCAGAGAAATTGGTCAGTGTTTGATTACTATCCAATCAAGGTCCGGTGTTGATGGGTTTATAACCATATATAGATTGCCGATACTGCGCGTCTCAATAACCACTCTGGCGATCCCGCTCCGTGCCGTTGGTCCTTATCCTCTGTCCCTAGTTCCCCAATACTTCCAGAACAATCGCTTTTCACACCGCCTCCACGCCCTCGGAGACGCACCGATTGTTCCTCGATTATCTTCAGGCTCCTCCCTTCCACAATGGATTAGCTAAGGAGGGTTACCAGCCAATCTCCCGCAATTATGATACACCACTGCAAGGTTCCGCTGTTGCCAGCATGCCCAATCTCGTCTCTCTTGCCAAGTCCCATACCATGGGAAAACATACACATGCACCCCCGGAGGCACAAGGGTAAAGAGTGCAATCATAGTGTCATTTCTTCCAACCGAAAGCACAAATCAAGCGTATCCGTTATCAGGGAAGACGTGGCCCCCAGCGAGTTGCTGGAGGTATTTTATGAGCCTAGGGAGGTCTCTCTCTATAACTATGACACCTATCCCCCGCTCACCACTTTGCAATCAAAACTTCGAGAAGCTGAACTCGGCTGGACATCCAACCCCGGAATACCTGGCAAAGCTTCCATTCGTGCTCGCTCATCGGACACCTCGTCGCCTCGCATACCTGGGACCATTGGTTACACCTCAATTGGGCACCAAAGGCTAGTACTTTCGAAGGAGTACGGAGCACGCTTCAGATGGGCAGGGCCACGAGAGAGAGACTCAAGCCGGGTTCGATGTCAGTTCTGACCATGTGCTACCACTGCATGATACTCTTCCTACTCCAAATGACGTGCTTTCCAACTCAACGGTGTCCCAACCCTTTTCGTCAGTGGTCGTTGATGCGGTGAATGACATGAACGAGTACTTTAATGGGTTGGGTGACTCTCCTGACGAGCACATTTATTCTCGTCAACAGCTTGCTTCGACAAGTGCTTTCCGCTCTCATCTACTTCAACTCTGCGGGTCCTGCTGACGTGAATTCCTTTGACTTTGGATTCCCCCTGACCCCCGGTCAGCACACACGTGATCAAGAATACTTTTTGGGAGTACCTCCGAGTCCCACAACTGCGGATATCGATACATTATTAGCTTCTGGGTCCATATCCAATTCTCCCTTTGTGCCCGCGAGGTCCCTGATACTATTAATCCCTCCCTGCTTGGTCTGGGGAAACGTGATATACGATTCGTGGAACCTAAACGTACCCTGAAGCACTGCTCAAAGCTACCGGACCCAGTTATCTATGTTCGTCAATCAATTGATTCGTCTGCTTTGCCTATAATAGTGGGCAAACGGCCGGTACAGATCAAATACCGTAACTCAGGTGTTTCGTCCGCATCTTCCTCGACTCAGAAACTATCTAACGAATCGTCATCGAACCATGAAAATCCCACTCAATTAACTACCAGCGACACAGATAAATCCATGCCAATGAAGAGACGACCGGTACGTGTGCGCAAGTTGCGTGAAGTTTACACTGCGTCCGAGTCCGAGTCCGACTTTGTCCCTGACACCTCTAAATCTAAAATTAAGCTCAAGATTAGAAGACCAAGTCTTGGAGACAAGGAAGCGATTGCCCTGTATCAAGAAGGGGAAGATGAGGCTGTTCTCATGATGTCGTTTTGCCATCAATGTCGAAGCGAAACCGTGCGACCCAAGAAGTTGTGTTCCAACGTGATTGAGGGTCATGTATGCGGAAAGCGGTTCTGTAATCAATGCCTTCTCTACCGGTTAGTTTCTTTGCGCTTCCTCTTTGTGCTTGGCTTAGAAAGGGCATTATATTAGGTATCCCGACATCCTCAGAGTCAGGCCTCAACCCTTTCTAGTAGCTAAGCGACTGCAAACCTTTCGCACTCGGCAAAACCTTCCCTTTGCCGGCCGTGCGAGCCTCCGACAGTTCGAACCAACGCACAGCGGTAAGTGAAACTTGGTTGCTACAGTAGTAGAAATCCTCATAATGCCTACGTATTTGGGATTCCCAAGTTGGTTTGCAAAACGTATAACGCATACTAGGTAAATTTCACCTGCGAACTTTATCCCCCGCTTATAGCCCGCTCAATTCTCCCCGTTCTAGGTACCGTTTCCATTCACCCCATACGTGTATCGCTAAGTTCATAGCCGTTCTAGCGATCAATGAGCCTTGTTGGCGGCGCTGTGGCTGCTGGCGATCCCTGGTTACTTGCCCCCACTCTTGCTCCCGCCTCACTCGCCCGCCCTCACTGGAGCCCGTGCATGACCACGAGCCCTCAATGGCGGCGATGTGGCAATGCAGCCACCTTGTTGTTGTCAACCCTTCGCGTGTGTTTGCTCGCCCTCACCTCCACCTCGCCCCAATCCCATCCTGTGCACAACAGCTTCGATGGGTCAACGAGGTCGAAGATCCCCCATTATTTCGCCCACCCTCACGCACACACCCGCCCTTTCCCTCACCACCTGTTCATCCTCACCATGTGCTTACCTCGGACGACGGCAACCCGTCGACCTTACTCTCACTCACCTGGTCGTGTGCTCTCACCAACGGGTATCGGTACAGGTTCGGTCAGTGGGTCAGGGCTAGGCATGATTTGCACGGTGCGATCATCGTTGGGTCCACGTTGCATGTCATGGCGCGAAGCACGCAACAAAGGTGGCAGTAAGCCTCTGGTTGTCCATTCCGCATTACTGGACTGGCACCTCATAACCCACAGCAGGCATAAACGACTCGCCACTTTCCCCCACCCGCAACCCCCAAGACCTGCGCCCTGCCCGGCCAAAGACCGTTTACTACAATGGCTCCTGGCTTAAACCCCACGTTCAGTCGCCCCTCCATTCTCCCTAGAGGATGCCACCCGCACGCTGTCCTTTCCAAAGCTTTGGACGAGTCAACCCGCTGGACATACGGTGCAGGCCTACTGGCCTATCACACCTTCTGTGATCAACGAGGTGCACCAGAGGAGCAGCGCGCCCTCACCGATGCGGACCTGATGTCAATTTTCATTTCAACCATGGCCGGTCTGTACGCCCACAGCACAGTCTCCAATTATGTCTGCGGGCATATCACACACAACCTGGAGTGGTCCACAGTGAATGAGGCTGAGGTCAACGCGCTTGTGAAAGCTTCAAAGACCCTTCAATGCGCCACCCTCTTCCGAACGCCACCCGGCAATCGTGAACCTCCAGGACTATCTGGATCTTTCCTCCCCACTCGATGCCGCCGTCTTCGCCTGCCTCACCACCATCTCTTCCGCCACTGCCCGCACGGGCGAATTCACCACCATTAACTTGCAAGCATTCGTTCCTACTCGTCACACTCCCCATCACCTAGCTCCCTATCCGAATCCGGCTGTCCACAGCATGCCCTCTGTTCCCGCGAGTTGAGACCCCGCGGAATTCGAAAGTCAAAGTTTGCCTTGAATCTAGTCGGTGAGCACTCTCCGTTAATCCGTCTTCGTCTATTTAGGCCTTTCCAAGATCAAGCCATCAAGTCCTTGTGCGACATTTGGCCTCACCAGGACATACCCTCCGTATTTCTTACTTCGGGCCGCCCCGTGGTTCATTCAATATCGGGTTCGGGTCAACAAGTACTCCATTCCGCCTCCCGAATTACTCATCTCCCCTCCCCCATCTCTCTAACAACTCAACCAACTTCCATAGTATCTCCCATACAATCCCACCCCATAGCATGCCTCCAGCCTCAGCGGTGCGATATCGCCCCGATGAAATGCTTCATCCACGAGGTTCTCCGTCGCTTGCGGACTTCGGGAACCATGCTTCAAACAGCTCCACACTACCTCAAAGCCGCTCACTCAAAGATTCCAGACCTCGTTGGGAAAGAGAAGCAAACTTTTTCTTCTTCGCATGCGGAATCGGATAATGATCGGATATCCAAAGGCGAGGTCGGCATCGACTACGACACCCACCTCGACGATCCAACCCTATCTATCAAAACATCATCCTCAAGCAGTCCCCTTGCCACAGTGCGTGTCGACCCTGTTTCATGTGAAGCCGACGCATCGTTACTGATCGAACCGGCTCATGCAGAGAAGGTGTCAACACACAAATTCAAGAAAAATAACACTTCCTTTTCGCTCGCTTTTGTCACTCCTGCATCAACGGATTGATTCTCCATACTGGATATCCCACAGAAATATTCTCCTGAGAGTATGGACGCCAACGTTGTCACCAAGTCGTCACCGCTCAATGTGAGTTTTTCCTGGGGCTGTGCGATTGCGAGTCGGATGAGCTTGATCTGTGCTTCAGGCCACCATGGTCAACGGCCAACGAGGATTTGGTTGAATTATTTGTACGACAGGACAGGTCAAGCGTGCAGACATTGTTCAACGGAACGAGATGCAAAGGATGCAGTTTTGTTCAGTTTGATGTTTTTCTTGCCTACGACTTGAAACCGCTGCATAAAATAAATGACGGGTTTGACTTGAGTCTCGTCCCCAGCTATTTTATATAGAATGTAACCGATTCGTGTCCATTTTTTGCAAGCAAGTCCCGAGAAAACAGGCTATCACCGTGCATCTTACAGTGATGAGACGCACCACCACCAGTCGACGGCTTATTCAAGGATCATTTAATCAGGCAATAACATACTAATTTTTTTGATGAGACTTGAACGTGGCTAGTTCGAGTAGCCAGATTATGTGCGAATCAGATTCACCAGACATTTTCTCCATACATGTGCCCACTGGATATCTAAGGGATTATATCACACGGTTGCTTGCTTATTGAATATTGACCGGTCTGACCTCCCACCAACGGAACCCACTTCGACGTAAACACCTCACACAAGTCTACGCATTGTGTCTATTGCTCATTCCAGGGGCAAATTCCGTCAATCGTCTCTTCCGGGCGAACCTAGTTTGTGCGTGTAAGTTCCAACAGCGTTGCCCTTCCCTTACCCAGCACTACGACGATCACGAGAACACCGCAATCCACCCCGGTGGCATTGGAGTGCTCACGACAATACTGTGGCGATCGTGACAGCACGATTGCCACAATGTCGCCATGAGCACTTTGCGCATTTATTCTTACCTTCTCCTCGCTCGCCCTCACCTAAACCCATCGTGTGGTGTGGCCGTTTCGTCCTCCAGTTGGCTTGGGCAGAGTCAACTCGGGTGAGTCTTCCACCCTTCGTCCTGGTTTTCTGACATGTTCTGATGCTTTCTGTACCTTCTTAGCATCTGTTCCACTCGTCGTGCGATAGTGTTACTCATTACAGTGGGTCGCTCCTGCTGCACTCCAGAGTTTTCACCACTTCGGCCATCAAAGACAAGCCGCTCGGCATACCAGTCGCCAATATGAAACTCTTGATCCTCAAGAAGAGAAGATGGAATCTCGGTGTCCCATTCACGGGTGAGACCCATCGTATTATCCATGATCACATGTTGATCGTCGCTTATCCAGTATACAGTAAAGCGATTCCGGTGATAGACTTTTGGATTCTGGAGGTCGTCTCTGGGGTATGGTGCCCCCATGGCCAACACATGTTCGGCCCGCTTCCCGAGTGGATCTCCCATCCACCAACAGTAGGGAGCGGGTTCCTGATCCTCAAACAAGTCGGTCTCGAGTCTGGTTCCTCCCAGGGTAAGGCAATCAATGCGTTCAGTTGAGTCGGCTAAGTCCTTCAAATCTTTCGAACTTATACCTCCTAGACTGACCCCAAAACTTGAGACTACACCAGGCGGTTTACTTGATGATCCTCTAGCTACAGTTGTCTCTGTTGGGTAATCGCCATGTGGCCGTGCTTCTTACATTTGAAGCATAACTTGTTTTGGACAGCTCTATCGTGCTCTTCTTTGGTCAGTTTCCATTTGCCTGTTAGATTTCGTCCAGCCTTAGCATCTTTCAACTGACTCGATCCGGTGTTATTACTTTTAGGCCTTCGATTATCAGGTCCGCTCCTTCCCCCATCCTGGGACAAGAGATCAGTTGCGTTCCGGTCGGCCCCTTGATAAGTAAATTGTGCATTCTCTTTTCCTGACTGACTAGACGTGGCAAAGGAGCGATGATGCTTCCCCCGCTTTGACCTGGTCCCGGAGTTGTCATGGACACTGTGCTCTACTGAGTATGCTATTTCAAGTACTTCGGCCGCTGCCTTGACCTCAATCAAAGACGACTTTTCAGGGTTGAGTTTATCTCGCCACAGAGCACTCTGAGGCCAGGGCTGGAACCCGTTCCACATTTTGGTGATTTTCTCCCATTCACTCACATCACCGATAAGGTTCCAGAGCTCTTCTAGTTCAGCGATGTACTCTCGCACCCGACGATCACGCTGCAAGCATGTAGCCAGCCTTCGGTGTTGCTTATTAAATAACTCAAGGAAGAAGTCATGTAAGTCCCAAGAATAAGGACCATTGGCTACTTTTTGAATATAGAATTCGCGCGCCTTCCCAGTTAGGAAGCATAACAACACGAAGACCTGTCGAGATGCAGTCACGCACCCCGCTTCAACATAAGCAGCACCCTCAGTCAAGAAGCGATGATATGCTCTCGAATCTGGTGAGCCGTCATACTTGGTAGGTTGGATCGGGTTTAAAGTTCCATATCCAGAATCCTCCCTTTTCTTTGATGCCCGTTTTTCTTTTGCGACGCGATTTGGAACGACGGCGTTCTTTGCCAGTTCGTTTGGAATGCTTTTTGTGTTTCTTTCGATGACGCCACAATGCAGATGAAGTCGAAGACAAGGACGGGGTCGAAGAGGTCGAAGAGGAGGACGTTGAACTCGAGATGATCGTCTAATGTGTCTCGTCTTGCCAGGACCCATCTCCTTGGTACTAGATGCAACAGGATTTATGTTCGCCCAACCTCTTTCGGGTGCCTCGCCGTCTGTGCGTCCAACGCCTGGGGTAAAATTAAACGAGTACGACGTTTGACATTTCTGGATATAGGCCGGCAAATGGAACTTAGGAACCAGGAAATTGATCTGTTTTTCTCGAATGGGGGGTTGTATTGAAGAAGGGAGGTCAAGGATGCGAGTCGAAAGATTCTTGGACCATTGGCAGGCGATATCATATGAGATGTTCAAAATGTTGGTAGAGTTGTGGCGCAGTGTCGAAAAGAGGAGATAGTCCATGTTGACATACCTTGTAGTAATCTTTTAGCGATCCTAATCAATGGAACCAGAAAGCCTACATACCTTTCACCCCTTTGTAAGTCCCCCACGCCCATTGAAAATTTCATGTTGTGGCGTGCACAATCAATCGTTCCAACACCCGTGGCTGCCAATCCATGACGGGAGACCGTGTCTGCCATGTTGACAGCAAGGTGACTCGAGCAAGTGCTTTTCTAATCAGGTTCATTGAGTTCAAGAACGGATGGACGGATGTGACGACGAACATTACCTCCTGCGCTTTGTTGAACGAGCCATCCAAATATGTCTTGTATGACGCCTCTTCGACGAAGTACGCCCAACCTTGACTGAGACTTGGGTCCACAACATCTGTGGATACCTTCTTACGCTTAAGTCGAAAGTTCGCATCGATTGCTACAAAAAACGCATTGAGCCAGCTATACAGAGACGCCGTATTAGTATCTAGTGTTTCCGTCTGCCGATAAACCTTTACCTCTTATTGGGACGGGAAAGGTTGGTATCATTGACATCACTAGGGAGGTTGATCCCCGGATGGGGACAAGCAGGGCATATCACGGCGCATTCCCCTTGACGAGTGTCAGAGATACCACTTGCTACATGGCCACGACCAGCCCTTTTGAGCATCTTGATGTGGCGCCATTCCCGCGTCATCCGCAGGAACGCCTCGTAACGATTCTGTATTGTCGTGAGAGACTGAACGAGTGCGGTGACTCGGTAAGAGGAAACTTACCTTGATTTCCTGGAGGCCGATGTTGTCGACAAGTCGTGCCAATGAGTTGTAGTACTCGTATGATGAAATCTTGGACTGGAGGGAAATGAGCTGGAACTGTTTCAGTACACGGAATGTTGCGGCGGAGTGCGGCCGTGAGCTCGTGGCTGGAAACCAAGCCATACGCAAGAGCTGCTGAAAGTGGCTTGTAGCGGATTCGCAATTGCAAAAATCCAAGGCTACGGGATGAATCCCCGTAGTATCAATGACGACGAAGAGATCCCCAGCACAACGCTCTGGGTTATGGCAGGCTTTTGTTGGTGGATGGCCCAGTTGCACCCGAAGGCCAAGATCTTTGAGAGTTGTCGACTCAAATGAGATCCCGTTCCATTTCTGTCGATAAATTAGACTTGTAATCACAGGGACTATTCTCCTAACACATACCTTGATGACATGCAATGGATCCCGAGCGTGGCTGTTGACGGCACACGTACTACAGAGAAGTTCGCCGCCAAAACAGTCTGTGCACCGAATATTTGGCTCATCGGCACCGCAGAGGGCACAGGTATCCACATATCTTCCTCGGCCTTCAAGGCGGATGAACTCTTCCGGGTACCTGTCCCGGTCAGGCAACCAAGTTAAAAGCGGGTGTTCCTTTTGACAACGGTTAATTAGATAGGTTTCAGAGGAAGAAAAAATAGACCGCAGCAATTCGTCTTCTGCTCCCATGGTTATCATTGGCGCATTCGTACGCCCATAGAGCTTTACATGCTCGAACACTATGACGACAGAATCAAGCCTCAGATCGCGGCCGAGCAGAATGCAGGTAAAATACCTGCCTTCGGGAATAACCTGATTGCAGTCCGCAAATACGTCCAGGAGCTACTAGAATCAGAGGACGATGACATAAAGGAAAAAATCAAACTCATGTACGAGATGGAAGAAATGGACCCAGCAGAAATAAAGCGGTAAGTGTCGGGTTATAGGGAATCTTTGAGTTGAACTCACCCACTTCTGCAGCACTATTGACGATCTCCCTTACGCGCTCGCAAGGGTAGCCAAGCTGGTCAAACGTCGCACCCGCTTCGCAATATCTTTTGTTTGTGCTGGTCCAGATCCTTCGAGGAACTGGGATATCAGCTCACTCTCGTAAGCTCAGCTCTGTTTCATGCATTTCACAGTGTCTGCTTACAATGTCTGCAGCTGTCATCCTGATATCACAGCAGAAGGGCACAGTTTCCCGTCCCTTTTCCCAAAGGAGAGCAATGACATGCTCGTCGCGTTTCAGGAGTTTGCTGAGACCATATTCCGTGAGTCTCTACCTTGTTTCATTCTACATCCACTGACGATATCTCTTTAGCTCTGGAATCGCGTGATCCTACCAAAACCACCTCCAAGGGTGACTACAGTGAGGTCGAGGACACTGCTGCCATCGTTAACGAGGGAAGTCCTGGGGCCCTATGGAACATGCTTCGACCTCTCTGGGGGCCGAAACTGTCCAACCATGCAACTAAGTGTGAGAACATGTTCACAAGATTAAAGACTTCCGTACTGTGGCTCCCAGCCTGTATAGTTGGCTCTCATCTTGTCTGCGCTACCTGCTGCTGTCCAAGATCCCACAGAACTGTTGTCGGGGTGCAACAAGACGAGATTGAATTCTTTCTTGGCACGCTAATATGGGACAGTCAACGACCTAGGTCATTTCAAAGAAGCGGAATCGATGACAAGGAGACGTGACGCATGATATTGTAAGTCATGATGTGACCGCCTAGGCCAACCCAACCAATCATTTTGGGTGTTTCTACTAGCGGACGGAGGTCTGGATCCCTGAGCGAGAGGTCTGTATGATAGCTCTATAAGCAGCATCGCCAGTTGGTGTTGGTTTGTCAAGTCCCCCGATGATGTATTCACGAGCAAGACTCTTGACGCCATCAGTACCAATAACAAGATCCACATGTACGACTTTGCCAGATGCGAGGGTGCGTGTGGGTATAGAGGGCTCTAAAGCGATGACGTGGCAATTGGTCCGAATGGTAACGCTGGAATGAGGCTATGCAAACTGGATCAGAGGTGGCGCACGAGTCAAGGAAGGGGTCAAAAGTGAATATGGTAATAGGGTGCGCCATACTCAAGGTTCATTGAATCACCCCACTTGGTCCAGCCTGAGGATTCACCAGTAATGCTGATGCTGAGGGCGAAGAAGATTTTGAGGGTGAGACAGTTGCCAAGGGTGCAGAGGGTGCGGAAGGAGCACTAGTACAAGTACTCATTGTCTGTGGAGCAGCAGCAAGCATGAGAAAAGGAAGGGGCAGGTGTGGCGGTGGGCTGCCAGCGCACAAAACCGTGGGAGAGGGCGGGCAATGAGAGTGGGCTCCCTCGGAAGGGGAGGATGATATAACCGGTGATACAGTTGTAGTCACTGGTAGGACCATGCATAATCACTTGTAGGGCTTGATTGCGTCGTCGGCACCTCAAAGAGCTCCCTAGTCAACGGGCCTCACTCGTAGTATAAAAAATCACACGTATCTCTACCTTCATTAGAGCTTTCCCAGCCGGAGAAGGCTTTTACCCGGTTCTCTCTTCGTGGGATACTGGGCTGGGCACCTGCAAATGATAACCTCCAGCTCCAGCTCCAGAGAATCAACCGGCACCCAGTCAACTAACACCTCTAACTCTATCCTTGAACAGCGAGGTATGCACCCATTCATGCAGCTGCTTATCTGTTGTCTGACCTAATGCTAGTGATATCGGCTTCTAGTTTGGAGTCTGATACATTTGGTTTCAAACGCAGGGTGGCAGAGGCTGGTGCGTGATGTTCAGCGAGGCCCAGCTACTCACTAAAATAATGCCCCAACTCAAGAGAAAGCCACCACTACAACACTATACATGGATATGAAACAGATGGAGCTAAGGGCAGATCAACAAGGCGTAGACCTCAACAGTGTCCGTCATGCAGTGCGGGGAGTCGAAAGGAAACAGGAAGATATGCAAATCTCCCTGGATAATATGCAAGGCGTGATGGGAGTTGTTAATGCCGAGGTGGCAGGGTTTCAACTTCAACTTGCAGCTGCTGAGGAAAGAATAACAAATGTGATCAATGAGAGAGTCGAGCAAGGTCTGCAGCAGATGTCAGGAATTCACCAAGGCCATTTAGATATGATCAATGACCGGTTCGAAAACCTGGAGAGGGATCAGGGTAATTTTCTCAAGAAAATCTACAATATGTTGACGAGCCAAAGTAAAGCCCATTAGCCCTGCACATATGTATATACCCTTGTTTTACTCGTACCATCTGTTGTGTTAGGCAGTTTGTAACCAATATGTCGTTGATCTTTAGTATGAGCTTACACTTTTTGATTAGTGGGACTACTTAAGTATAATTCATTTCAATCATTTGTTCGTCCTTGTCCCCTTGGCGTAGCAGGACCTACCACGGTACTTTGATTTCTGACCAAATGTAGCACTCCACGACAAGCAGCAACAATGGCACATGGGCAACTGTACCACCCGACGCAGCAATGAGAAGAACAAAGATGGGCATATGATGGCATTTGCACGACCGCACCCCCACCACCTGACATAGCGATAGCAAGAACGACCACAGTGTAAAGTCGATGGGTAGTTTGTGGGATGCGAGTGAAACTCGCCCCAGGGGAAGTTACTGTTGAGTGTTAGTGTTCAATAGATAGCGAGGACTGACCAGAATGAGTGGGAATAACACGAATCCGCATACCCGGATACACAGATCGGGAGTTGATGTGATGAGGATAGATGCCATGTTCGAATAACCTGACACCCAACGAGAACGAGATGATCTAAGAACGATATAGAACGATAGAAAATAGTGCTGAGTGCACTGTGAGATGAAGAGAGACGAATAACGATATGAATCCGGACGGATACCAGATAGACATTGCAACGAGAGACCTTCAAGCTTTTCGAGTGAAGGGAGATCTTACGCGCTCTTGCATTTGAATGTTTGTTTGCTCTGACGCTGTTGCATATTACAGACAGGATGATGGTACCAAAAACCTGTTGTTTCCGCACAAGGATTGTGCATCAGCAAACGAGGCTAAACCTAGGACGAGCCCGTGAGCCTCGGAGGAATCCGGGGTTTCTTGCAACGTCCTGCTAGGCCTTGTATTAGCTAGCAGAACCTCACAAGAATGGACCACAAATTTCACAACATGGAGCTAGAACTAGCAAGCCCTTGCAAGGAGTAAGTATTGGCACCAGATCTTGCACGGGCTTGCAATAATGACTCGCACGTGTGCTAGATCTAGTAAGGACTAGTACAAACATCTCACGTCACTGCCACCTCATACGAGGTCTATGTACTTCTGTACCAGATCTAGCAAGGGCTAACAAGAATGTCTCACCACCGTACCATATCCTACAAGGACTAGCAAGAATATGTAATGTCCGTACCAGGTCTAGCAAGCACTACCAAGACCTTATGTGACGCCTTTCCATTCGTTACTGTTGGCCTGTCATTGTGACCGCCTGTCAAATTGTTCTGATGCTTTCTGCAGGTCATTTGGACAGTTTATGACATCCTCGTCACCATCTGGTGCCCGTGGCACATGCGCTTCGACACTAGGGTGCGCGCTTTCGATACTCGCAATTCCGCTCCACTCGGGCCCTCATGCTCAGCGTGCGCATTCTCGTATCAATGTTGTGGGGACCCATCTGGTGGTTTAGACAGTGTTGGTAGGTGGGGGATCGTCAGGTGCATTGCTGTCGAGTAGTGGTAGTAGTTGATCGCATTCGTCAGCCGTCATTGTCGACTGCCCACGCACTTCACTACCTTGACTGTCACGTTGTGTATGTCCTGGCCATGCTCCCCCTCAATCTCAGCATATGGGGTTCAAGGGTGCACCATAACGTAGCATGTCGTAATACTACTACTGTCAGTAATCCCAAAAATGAAAATAAATAAAACGAAAACATACAATAAAAAAATGAAAACATACAATGAAAAGCAAAGAAAAGATGAAGGTGTGAGTGGTTCATCAGCACGAAAGAATGTTTTGTCCAGCGGAGTCCATCAAACCTGTAACTGATTAAGTCCTTCACGTCATTGACCTAGATAACAATCCCATCACTCTACTCTCCGCCTCTGGGTAGTAGGACATGAATTAAATAGTATGATGTGCAGGCACCAGGAATGGAATAGTAGAAACTTACCTTCTGGCGCGGAGTCTCTGAAGATTCATCATCTGAAAGGACAATGACTTCTTTCGGTTGTTGAACTTTCTTATAAGTTGGTGATTCGATGAAATTGGGGTGCAACCTTTCAGAAAGACCAAATATGATAAAAATAAGGTACCTACTTTAGATGCTTGATCTCGACGTTTAACTCTTTTTCTCTTCCTTGGGGAAGGGGGAACATCTATGAGAACCCTATGTTTGACACCGGTGCAGAAGACATCCCATGTGTCTACATCAATGATTTCTGGTTTGTCGACGTCGATGACCTCGCGGGTTTGGTGTGGCATTTTGAAAGATTGAAGGTCCAAACATTCAACATTCAACGCCTGCCTGCAAGGCTGCCAAGTTGCACGCATGGTGCATGCGCTTTAGGTAATTCCAATTGGGGTCGATCTATATCGAATATAGATTCTAGACTGGTGACCAGTCACCCAAAAGAGGCAAGCGCAAGGCGGACTGGTAGCCGTATTCGTAACAACCCGCCAAAGGGTGTAACCCATACTGTGGTACTCGTCTCGGCACATCAAGTAGTTCTCATTGTTAGCTACCCGTTATTGCCAACTCACAGATCCTGGAGAGTATACATACAATT
>JBBPQS010000282.1:0-14927 GCA_038092635.1 Xerocomus ferrugineus
GGCACGACTCTCTACAGCGGATGGGGTACCTTGGTCTTGTACTACTGGAAGCGGGGGAATCTCACGTAACCACACTCTGATTCTCAAACCTGCTTCCCATTCAGTCTCGTAAAAGCCTTCCTGTATAGCGTCAGGAAGAAACTCTCTAATGATACCAGGTGGGATAAGCGGCCCGATAAAGTCGTTGACCCACTCTTCTGGGTGTGCTGGTGGGGTGGCAAGGTCTCTTACCGAACCCGATGTCGAACGGTGGCGAGATCCTTGGATTCAATCTTCCACAAAGTTCTGGAAGCGGTCTAAGCCTGCTTCAAGTCTTGCTAAGTCCTGAAAGAGGACTTCTAGCAAAGCGTCTGCCTCCGCTCCATAGCCAAGTGCGACAGCCGAGGGTCTCTCTTGCTGAAGGTGAGCTAGTAAGGTGTCGGACACTCAATACTTTGCATAAGCTTGTAAGTACGATAGTCAATAAAGATGGTCACGTACTAGTAGCGTCTGAGATCTCTTGGTGTTGAGGACGTAACATGTGTATCGTCGTCAAGCGCGTTCTAGTGGCCCATTGGCTCAAACTAGAGATCCTCCGAGTCCGTTGACAGGGAGTAAAGCAAGTCAAGTTCTAATGAAGCAACTCTAATAACCAGCCCTGGTTAGGAGACAGTCCTTGAGAGCTCAAAAGAGAGGAGAGGGGATGGGACAAGTTTCGAGGGGATAATCCAAGAGAACTTGACTGGAGTTCTCTGGTCGGCTCTTGGGCCTTTATATACCACTCAGATATGTACATCTGTTTACACTAGATCTGACCGATCGTATCGTAAATATAGTAACCCTATACCCTGACAAGTCACTATGACTAGGGACGAGTCATCATGGCTGTGTGACACAGGTTTGCACCGGTATCTGCAGTAACCGGAGCATCAGTGCCTAGAAGGCCGTGCAAGGCTATGCGCTTCTCAAGATCCGATGGAACGGACTCCAAGGAGACAAGGGTCGAGGGTACGGATAAGGTCCGTTATCATGATAGGAAGAATAGTTACCCGGCACAGCACGGAGATGAATAGAAGGCTGTGATGGTGAATGACTCAACTGATTGTGTCATGCCTCATGGCTATGCACACGTCATAGTGACTCGATGTGACTCAGAGTTGAGTCATCATGAGGTACTAATAAAAGATAAGATCAAAAGATAAGTGAAAGTGAAGATAAGATGAGATAAGATGAGATAGGAGTACCATTCGTAACAGATACGGGGCGACCATGTTCGTGCGTACACGACCGGGTGGCAGGGGTGGCAAGGGGTGGCAAGGGCGGGGGCAGGGGAACATGAGGACAGGGGGGCGAACACATCTGTGGGCACACGACCAGGTGGCGAGGTGTGTGTGTGCATTGGCACTAAGTGGCAAGCGTGAGCACAAGTGGGGGCGGGCATGCGCTGGCGCTTGCATGAGACAATGGGGACAACAATGTGTAAGGACGGACGGGCGCAGCATGCCCTGCAGAAATCATGGGTCATTTCCCCAGAGGTTGAAGCAAACGAGAACAAACCAGTACAGGGATGAGGAGCGCAGAAGATTGCAATGGTGTCAGCATCTTTATCCCCCTCAACTTCGGTTGTGCCCGGGTGGAAGTTGACATTCTGTCAGTGACGACTAATCAACATTGAACATTTGCTTCATGGTTGACAAGGCTATGCACAGATATTGTGGCACTGCTCCCGGGTGTCCTGATGCCGTTTGGATAGCTCTGAGTGATTAATACACCAAATTGGTACAGTTTTCCGCAGCGTTGTTCTAGTGGTGCACAGTGAGCGCGACTCTGGGTAGACATGACACTCCATACCAAATAGGTAACCTATTGGTGACACTGCTGTCAGTTGCGTCTCGGTTGGTCCTGATGTGGAACACTAATTGACTATTAGTGGGTCAGGGCCTAGGGAGGCGCCGGCATTGGGGCGGGCAAGGGTACATCTCTGACGTCGTTCAGTGTGGTGTGAGTGAGCGGGAAGATAGGAAGCATACGTGATTCTGCCGTGCTCGGTCCATTGGCGGGCGTGCCGTTCCGTGCTCTATTGGGCTAGTCTGTATGTGTAAGTCCAGGGATGCATAGGGAGCATAAGGCTCACCTCAATGCTGGCTTCGGCCTAGCACAAGTACGATCCTCCAAGGAATGGAACACAGCTTGGGAAAGGAAGACCTACGCAATGAGTAGACAATAAGAATATTTATCGTCTGAAAAATTGATTAGCGGAACGTTCCTTGTATTGACCGAGAACCATGTGACAGGAAGCCTCTACCATGAGAAACGATGGTTAATTATCGTGACAAAAGTCACTGTAACGAGTGACCAAGCCTTACCATCTCACCCATTTAATGTCTGAGCCCTCTGAGCCCAAGCTCGAACATTTCGACATTCTAGAAGAACTGGAGTCTCTGGCGACCGCCAGTGACACACTCCTCAACTCCGAGGATCACTCCCACAATCGCGCTGCCGAACCAAACTTGGATGCGCACACCGATGTGACAGCCCACATCCCGTTCGGGAACATTCCTGGTGCATGTGTATTCTTTATGACTGTCATCTAATCAATAGTTACAGCTCATTTCCTTACCTCGCTCCGTCGGGAGGCGGATGCTGTCGCAATCTTTGCCAAAGGTGCGACACTCTTACTGGTGCGGAATCTCCTGATCAACGTGATCTCATTAGATTCCTTGCTCCAAAACGGTCTCCAATTCAGGATAGATACCATCGTCGCGGCACTCCGCACCATCTCCGAAAGATATTACACAGTGAATTTCTCAGGCACGTATTGTCTTACACTTCATCGCTGTGGCCGTGTGTGGTACACTTACACCGAGCACAGGAACGATGCACGCAGAAACGACGCAGGGCGTGTCGACCCTCATCATCAGCGGGGTAAGTAGTGACATCACTTTCAATGATATATACACCATTAATTCACATTTTTCAGCTGCGAGGCACGGCCTACAGTTACTTGTCAAAGGTGTGGCAATCAATCAACAATATTATTTGCTCGTACAAGCGCCCCATCCTCACCGACCCACACTACACGTGTTTCGCCTCCCTCCGCCAATGTTTCTTTGTACCGCAGGCCATCACCAATTGAATGATTGCCGACACGACGTGGGATCCTCAAATCGGATACCGCTTCTGGCACCAGTGGCAAGGTCCGACCAGGGATGACATGACATGGTTCGCAAATACAGCCACCCGCCACCTCTTGCATCAAACCCTCGTTAACGATACCAGCAGCAGCTACTTTAACATGACTGAAGTGTCCATATATGAGATGGGAAACAATTCGTTTGTTGACTATGAACATCAATATGTCGCCGAAAAAGTGGCTTTCGTTTTGTCCTGGGTGCGTTCACCTTTTGACTCCTTGGCCCACCATGATCTCATCGTCTCTTAGACGATCATAGAGATGCGCGCACTAGTCGAACCAATGGATTACTCCTTTGCTGGCGCACGCATGTTGACATTGGATCATGTCCAGAGCATTGCATGTGAACATTCCTTAATTTCTGGGTTCTTTCTCACTATCCTTCAGTCCACCGAACAGCACAGGTGACGGGAGGCTTTGACGGAGTGGCTGAGGCTATCCCCTGTTTGTGACACATTCAATCCTTGATCTAGTGCTATCCCATAATGTGTACTACGGTGTCGCCGCTCCCACATTGTAACACGGTTCGTTTCTCTGTGCGTACAGTCTTTTCCACCACTTTAGCTACAGTACACTGTTGCTTGCTGTCCCAAACATAGCACCTGCTGTCGCGACAAAGCCCGCTACTGTGCAAGACTCTATAGTTTCATGCTTGTCGTAGCTACTTGTACAAAATTGAAAAATGGAGTAAGAGGAAGGTCGGGCAGAATTTCTTGTTGCAATTCAAAGTGAATCACCTCCCTCAAACATGACGCACAAACAAATTTATGTAACTTCATCAATCATTCTTCACTAAATCCACCTGCGTTGGCACGAGGTGGCGAGGATGAGGCCTTGGTGGCGAGACAATGGGCGAGGGCATGTGCAAGTCCATGTGGAGGGGCATGCGGGGCATGGGGAATGTACAGGTGGGGCGGCGGTGCAGGTATATCGTAAGTGGGACTGTGGAAGAACTCGAAAGACTGGTGAGATGGTGATCTGGCACAGCGGTAGCGCAGGCCAGACGGCAGGGGTAGGACATCAACTGTGCGTTTTCGTAGGCGTTTCAGGCCAGTGCACATCGACGTCGACAGTGCAGTTCATGGCTGTCTAATTGGATGACTATAGTCCGTCAGGACACGCCCATCATCACAAGGCAGGAACTGAAAGTGTCCCTATCTAGTCAATGTAATGCATTTCACGAAATCACGACTGCGGCCAAAGCCTATGGCAAATGCCAAGGATTGCAAACACCTGCATAGGCGCAATTTTTGATCCCAACACGAACCCACTATAGTCTAAAGTAGCGGGAATAACATAGCTACGCCATTTCATGACAAAATGATAAGTATTGGCGGCAAGCAGAAACCTAATCATACCACGTGTACATAGGTTACCCCGCACAGTGGGGGCAAAAGGGCGATGCATAAAAAGAGAAAGAAAATACACGCTTTGCTGGTTACTAATACCAGATGAAGGACCATGATAGGACAAGAAGAGGGGAGGGCAGCACAGTTGAGAATATGCCAGAGAAAACTTGTATGTCCTATTAAATAACTATCCCTATAAGCTTGGTGTTGTAAGCCCTTGGGGGAAAAAAGCTCACTAATGTAGCAGAACCACAATGCGTGGTCACTGCGCTCTCTGGGTGTTAAAAGTAGATACATATCCATGTAGTGTATCTTTCTCCCGTGGTCACATGACTGCCCATTATATCAGACTCGGCTGAGTCTGAACTTGAATATAACTCTCTTGACTCTCAACCACAACGTGCTTGCAAGTCCCTCAACGTTCCACCGCAAGTGAGTAGCTTTAGAGCAGCCCAGCCCCTATGGGGCAGTGCTATTGCAACAGGTTATGAGCCCTGAAGCCCGTCTGTGCGATTCTCGCCGACGCGCTTGAAGGTGAACGCCTGCACACGCTTGATGTGGAAACGCTCAGCATTGTGAACATCGACTGTCCTGTGCGTATTTACGCCGGACACACCCATTGATGCGACCACGCTCATGGGCTATGGTCAAAACTGGACTAGGACCTATGGGGAGACTATGTCCCTCCATCGTCTGAGCTCTGGGCGTTCAGTGACATGTTTTCACGCTCTCCTTCTAACGGATCTATACTGACGTCCATCCTCGCAGACAACCATGTCCTCCGCCCTCACTCAAATTGCCAAACTCAACGGTACCAACTACCAACATTGGGCCCAAGATATGGAAGCGTTCCTTTGCGCCTCTGGCCTCTGGCACAAAATGAACGGTACTCGTCCTGAAGATGCCGAGAAAGCCGATGCCTGGGACAAAAATGATGACAGAGCACTCGGTGCCATCGTCCTTCACCTCAAACCTCACATCTCCTCAAGGTTTGCAACCCACGGATCTGCCATTGGCCTCTGGGAATCTCTTTCCCAACAGTACAACACTCCATCCATCTCGTCTGCGTACAATGAGTTCCAGGCAATGCTCAAGCTCGTCATCCCTGAGAACAACTATCCCGCTCAGTCCTTCTCAAAACTGAACGCGCACTTCTCACAGCTCAAGACTCTCGACTACAAGGTCGATGATAAGCTCAAAATGATGTTCACTCTATCCAAGCTCCCCAAGTACGCTGACTTCATCAATCAGCTCATCAGCTCAATGACCACCAAGGCAGACAACAAACTCCCGACTCTTCCAGAGTTGGAAAAGACCGTCACCGCTGCCTGGCAGCAGTACCTCACACGCCGGTGTCCTGTGCAACAGCAGCAGGCGCACAAAGTCTCTAACGTCAAACAGAAGGAAGGTGACCCACAGTTCCAGCAACAGCAGGGACAGCAGGGAGGCCAACCCGGCCAACAGCAGCAAGGACAGAAGAAGAAGAAGCACTGTCAAGGCCAGCGCTCTGAGCAAGGGCAGCAGAAACAAGACCATCGCAAAGGTCATGGACATGCCCATGCCGCCGCTGCCAACTCATCGGCTTCCTTCGCTTTTGCAAACTTCACGCAAGAGCCTATGATCATGTCCCCTGCCGCAACCACCTTCAACATGCCCGCATCTGACCTGCACAGACATGTGCACACTCCCGGAGCTGCCTTCTATGGCCCTCCAGCTTTTGCCCACATGCAGAACAGCATCTCGCTGGCACACCACCTTGGGGTTACCCCCACTGGCACTCAAACCGTCCACAACCTGGACAGAGTCACCAATAGGCGCTATGACTGGTCGGAGGGTCCCACCTCCTCTTCCTCTTGTCCCCTTGCAGATCGTCTCCACGATTCTGACGAGGTAGCTTTGGCTGTCACGACTGAGATCGCTGACGACGTTCAGATGGAAGAAACGGTGAGCCTTGGTGAGGATGACGACGACGACTGGCTCCATCACTGATGGTACCCACACGTACGATGACACCATGCAGCCGTGGTATGTTCCACCTTTCCTATGTCCCTATCACTCAGGTACTGATGTGCGAAATTCGCCTCAGATCGATCGTCTATATACGCTCTCGAATAAGCCTGTAGTAGATAGTATGGACAATTCTACTACCAATCTGTTCTCTATGTGTGACAACTGTAGTAAGAACACTGGTAAAGGACAAGGAAAGGAACGAGAACATATCCACACCATCCCATCAGACATGTGGCTCCTTGACTCAGGAGCCTCCTCCCACTTTACATATCAGAAATCTGACTTCGTGGAATATGCGGACTACAAAGTCCAAAAGTACACTGAGACTGCCAACGGATGCGCACCAATTATCGGCGCAGGAACTGTCATCATTGAGTGGCTTGGAAAACCTGTGTGGCTTTCGCCGGTTATCTATATGCCAACCTGTACAGTAAAATGAATCTCAATGGGTACACTGCTACGTGACTCCTGTTTAATGCTCCAGACTACCCCTGGACATATTACCTTCTTCGACAAGTGTACGAAGAGTACAGTCCTTCAGTTCCATTCACACAGAGATACTATGTATTGGATCCGTGCCCCTGCACAACGACCACAAGCCAACTTATTGTCTATGGCCTCTGTAGACTATGAACTCATACATCGTCAATTCGGTCATGCCTCCCGCAATGTCCTCAAAGCGGCTAAAAAGCATGTAAAAGACTTTCCAGACGTGGACATTCCGTCCAAACCCTCCATTTGCCCTGGCTGTGAGCTTGGAAAGCAGCCAAATAGATCCTTTCCTCATAGCGAGAAGCGTGCTACCGCTCCCTTTGAGTTGATACACTCGGATCTTAAATCCTTTGAAACTGAGTCGTACCACAAGTACAAGTACACTGTCGTCTTTTATGACAACTATACCTCTATGGGTTGGGTGATTTGCATCCGGTCTAAAGACCAAACCCTCAAAGTCACTAAGCAATTTATTGCTTACATTCATACACAGTTCAACGCCAATGTTAAGCAATGGCGCTCTGATGCTGGAGGCGAATATACCTCCAAGGCTTTCACTGAGTACATGTGTGACAACGGGATCCACATTCAGCAGTCCGCCCCTTATGCTCACCAGCAAAATGGACACGCGGAACACTTCATCTGTACTTTAATGGATAAAGCACAGGCGATGCGATTACACGCTTACTTGCCCAGTTCTTATTTCGAATTTGCTTTGATACAGGCATCCCACATTTACAATTGAACACCTCTCGCACGAGCCAACTGGAAGACTCCCTGGGAACTACTTAAGGGGGAGAAACCTTCCATTTCTCACCTCCGTGTCTTTGGATGTGGAGCTTACGTCCACATACCGACTGAGACTCGTGGCGGCAAACTGCAGCTGAAATTGCAGCTGATGGTCTACCTGGGCGTTTCCGCCGGTAGCGATTCAAATTTTCTCTTCATGAAACCTAACGGTGCTGTACATACGTCAGCACACGCTATCTTCGATGAGCACCTCTTTCCCAAGTGTCCAAAGAATCTACCACATAAACCAGTGTCACATACACCACCGGTCCCCCACTCACATTCTGAGACGTCGGATTCTGAGTCCTCAGACTTAGATTCAGGTGCGGATTTCGCTCCCGACCCTGTTACTCAACCTCATGCACTCTCTCCCCGGCCTCAGACTCCTGACCCGCTGGCGGCCGAGGCTCCACCTCCAGTCACACCTTCCTCACGACCTCCTCCGATCAGCCCTCCAGCCCTTCCTCCGAGGAGATCCACACATGAAAGACACCCCCCTCTTAAACCAGGGAACGTCTATGGAGAACGCCATGACCCAGTGAAACAACTGAAGGAAGCTGAGTGAGATTCTTCATGGGAACAACTAGTGCAACGAGATCCCACAGTTCCACCGGAATCACCCAAGATTCCTGGTGGGCTCCCTCACTCCCCAACTCCGTCTGAAGATGATGTCGAACGCCTCACGCAGGAAGGGGGAGATGCTTTGGTTTCTTTCCTTTGCAACCGCGCAATTAAAATTGATGATCCCTCTTCGTATGTAAACTATCGCGAATGGACATACCGAGACATCCAGAAGCTTCCCTCTGACAAGCAGAAGTTATGGTGAAAAGCCTGCCAGGATGAACTCCAAATTCTCAAGGACCGAAAGGTCTATGAAATAGTCGACCAGCCAACAAACCAGAAGATAATAAAGAATCGATGGGTCTTCGATGTCAAACCCGACGGCCGTAAAAAAGCCCGACTAGTCACCAAAGGCTTCTCTCAAGTCGAGGGTATAGACTTTGACCAGATCTTTTCCCCAGTAGTACGTTTTGAAACGGTGCGATGTATGCTCACCCTTTCAGCTATCGAGAACTGGTACATCACCGGACTCGACGTACAATCCGCCTATCTATATGGCAAATTGGAAGAGGAACTCTACATGGAGTTTCCTGAAGGGTTCATGCCACCCGAGTTAAAAGGCAAAGTCCTACGACTCCTACGCGCCTTATATGGCCTAAAACAAGCAGGATTTGCTTGGTGGCGCGCATTGGATAAATCCATGCAAGAGCTAGGATTCACTCAGCTCAAAACAGATGCCGGAATCTTCATTTATCGCAAAGGTACTGAGCTTGTACTAGCGATTATCTACGTAGACGATGCCCTCTTCTGCGGACCCAACAAAACTTTCGTAGATAAAGTCAAGGCCACATTCATGAGGAAATGGGAATGTCGCGATCTTGGTGAACCCTCTGAGTTCCTGAGAATGCATATTGCTCGAGATGGTCAAACCATACGGATAGACCAAAAATCATATCTCGACAAGGTGATTGAGTGCTGCAGCATGGCTAATGCCAAAACCGCGCCCACACCACTTCCGCAGGGTTATTACCCAACCAAGAATGAATCCCCCGTCAACCCGGAACTACGGACGCGTTTCCAGACGGTGATCGGATCGTTATTATACCTTATGATTGGTACCCGGCCAGACATTGCGTATGCGGTGACACAACTCGCTCGTATGTCTGCCAACCCCTCACCAGACCACTGCCTAGACAAAGTGCTCTACATATGTTGCTATCTCCTAGGAACACGGGATTACTCCCTCATCTATAATGGTGCCTCTGGAAGAGGAATTATTGCATGTACTGACTCTGATTGGGGTCAGGACAAAATCAACTATCACTCGCAGACAGGATTCTACCTGAAACTTGCGAACAGTGTGTTCTTGTGGAACTCACACTTACAAAAAACCACAGCTCTGTCTTCTACGGAAGCTGAGTATATGGCCTTGAGTAATTGTTCACGCCAGGCCATCTGGATTCATCAAATGATGGGTGAATTAGGTTACCTTTTAGGTCCCATCCCCATCTGCGGAGACAACCAAGGTTCGCTTTTTATAGCACAAAACCCTGTCACCGAAAAATGCTCCAAGCATGTACATATCCGATATCACTTTGTCCGTGACACGGTGATGGTATGGAAGCAGGTCGAGCTACTCTTTATCCCTGGGACTGACAACCCAGTGGATATGTTCACCAAGAACCTCGGATGTGTCAAATTCGAGGAGTACCGCTCACAGCTTGGTTTAGAATTCTATTAGACTCACTGTCCTTATGACTGTGCGCATCAGGAAACTTGCACTTTTGCTAAATAGTCTAAGTTGATCTAAGTTGATCTAAATGGTCTAATTTTAGATCAAAATTAGACCATTTAGATGCTGTTAGATATTTAGTCACCTAGCTAGTTAGGTGATAGACAATTAGATCAATTAGACCAACTTAGACTGGTCCTAATTGATCTAATTGGTCTAATTTTAGATCATTTAGATACTGTTAGACATGTAGACTATTTAGCAAAAGTGCAAGTTTCCTGATGCGAACTACTTTAGCTACACTTGTACTTACGTTTACTCCGTACTCTAAACAAGGGGGAGTGTTAAAAGTAGATACATATCTATGTAGCATATCTTTCTCCCGCAGTCACATGACTGCCCATTATATCAGACTCGGCTGAGTCTGAACTTGAATATAACTCTCTTGACTCTCAACCACAACGTGCTTGCAAGTCCTTTAACATTCCACCACAGGTGAGTAGCTTTAGAGCGGCCCAGCCCCTATGGGGCAGCGCTATTGCAACACCGGGAATGACAATAGTCATGCATCCGGATGCGGGCCATGGCAGTAATATACTGCCCCTTCATGGTACCCACCTCATCAACACCTACAATACCATGTGCTCGGGAGATTCTCTGAACCTCTGCTTCCCCAAGAATGAGACACAAAGCATCCTCCGATAGCTGGCACTGGTGCTCAGCTTCAGCTAGACCCATGAGAAATGAATTCTTCATCGTCAACGCATCTGCAAACGACTTCTTTAGATATTCTGGGGGAGGAGAAGTAGAAGTCTGAAGTTGCTATGAAATCCCAGTGTGAAAATTTAAATGAACCTTTCAAATGAGTCTCACCAGAAGTTCAATGCCACGGAGTAGAGCATTGTTATAGCTAGCAAGGCTAACAAGTTTGGGGTGCTCAGGGGAGGGGTCTTGAATCACACCAAGAGGAGTTTCATGCAAGACCTGAGGAAATCGATGGATATCTGTCTTCAAGGACATGACCACACCACCAGACTCACTGTCAGATGGTAATGATGTGGCATAGTGTTTGAACGGCTTTGCAGTATGTGCTGACATGGCCAAAAAAACTTGAACCAAATGGATGTCAGGACTGTAGTTTGTGAGTTCTAAGATCTGAGTTTCGGGTCTTAAGAGAATGTCATACCATACGCCGTGACACACAGCAAGGCAGAGCTGTGAAATACTTACTGGTTCCAGCTGGACCCATGAGTGACTGAGTCGGATGTCTGCTACGGATTCCAGGACTTTCACACAAATGTGTGTGTGTGGTAGGGCTTTCGGCAATGCAGGCGCTTTCACTCGCCACGAGAAGGGATGTCGCAAAGGTAAGAAAAGACTGTCTGAAGCCCTTGCGAAGGCGAAAGAAGTCTACCATGCCAAAAGAGCCTGGCATGCTCGCAAGGAATCCAACCCAAGCCAGGGTTTAGAGCCTCCCAACGCTCAGCTCTCAAATGCATTTAGCGCATCCAGGGCCTCGGAACCTCTTGATGACTCGCCCTCTTCTGATTTACATCAAGTGAGTAAACTTCTTCCTTCAACATGGGTCTGACTCGAACGAAATCTCTCTTTTTCAGACGGCCTGTTCACGCCAGCGACCTTCAGATGTCAACAAATTTCCCATCGAGCCAGCAGAGTGCACGTCGCAAACTACCTCTCGTATACTACTGCTACGATTTCGAGATGTACTCCCAGAGCGTCTATTACCGGCTCCTCCGCCTGAAGTATACACGAATTCCCAAGCAGGTTCTGCGCCCGGTCCAGATATGCCACAGTCTTTGCCTCAGAATGTCCAGCCTATTACCGTGGAGCAATCCTCTCGATCCCTCTACGCTTCAGTGAGGGAGCTGTTCAAGACTCAAATGAACAAGTTTCGGTTGTTCCGTGTATACAGTTCCAACTCCCCTCCTCGCCACGATCCAGAAGATCCCTTTACGGTCCAGAATTTGTACACGCCATGCATTGATGCGAATGCCCCCCAAGAAGCCTCTGAGAATTTGTATTGCCCTTACCCGAATGAGAGTTCTATGTGCCTCGGGGATTGGTATTGGAACCAAGGAGCCCAAAAGTCCAAGGAGAGCTTTGGACAACTGCTCGATATTGTTGGGGATCCTGGCTTTTCCCCGGCTGATGTGTCACAGACTGCTTGGGGTACCATCAACGAGAAGCTGAGGCACAATCAATTTGATGACGAATCCCCGGAGTGGTTGAATGAGGACAATGGTTGGAAGTGCTCCCCCGTCACCATCTCAGTACCATTCCATAGTCAGTCAAGGAATCCAGGTCTGAAAGACTATACAGTCGAAGGCTTTTACCACCGGTCTCTTGTCTCAATCATTAAGGAGAAGATTACAAATCCAGTCGACACAGCACACTTTCACTTCGAACCCTATGAACTGCTATGGCGTCCCTCTCACCAAGATCACGACCTCAAGATCCATGGGGAACTGTTCACATCTACCACTTTCCTCGAACCACATCAGGCACTTCAAGATACACCACCAAAACCCGACTGTGACCTGCCTCAAGTTGTTGCAGCGCTTATGTTCTCGTCTGATGCAACCCAGTTAACCGCTTTTGGCGATGCCAAGCTATGGCCACTCTACCTGTATTTCGGTAACAAGTCAAAGTACCGAAGATGTCAACCAAGCAATAACCTCTACTCTCATGCTGCGTATTTCCAGGTGGTAAGTGCTTCCTTATCCTGTTGAGTTACGATCTCATCTTTTGTCTAGCTACCAGATGAGTTCAAGGATTTCCTGACTGAACATTTGGGCGATAAAGCTGCAAGTGACGTACTTCATACGCACTGCCAGTGAGAGCTTTTCCATGAGCAATGGAAAGTACTCCTTGACAAGGAATTTGTGAGAGCGTACCAGCATGGCATTGTCATCATGTGTTGTGATGGTGTTAAGCGGTGTTTCTACCCACGCATATTCACATATTCGGCTGACTATCCCGAAAAGCTTGTGTTTTGTCTATATCTGTCTCGATCATCTACTAATCATTCCCGTTTGAATAGGGTCCTGATCGCATCTATACGCAACCTCGGAACGTGCTCTTGTTCATGCTGCACTCTTCCCATGGAAAGTGTCCCTGCCATGGGCACCCGGGACAATATGTGTCAGCATCACATTTTGGCTCGGTTTGATGACGACAATCGACAAAACAAGATTCTACAAGCACAAAGTCTTATCTACAAGAAAAACTACGCTGTTGCCTCCCCACGCATTCAAGCACTTTTGAAAGATGAGTCTTTGATACCTACCATGGTAGGTGTAGTCCAACTAGAGTCACAAGTATTCATGCTTACCGGCGCAGAATGCTTTTTCAGAGAGACTTTGCGCCTACTGTTTCACTTTATTTTGCATGCTTGTAGTTGACCTGCTGCATGAATTTGAGCTTGGGGTCTGGAAAGCGATATTAACCCATCTTCTGTGCATGTTGAATAGCTTAAGAGGGAACAAGCTACGCGAACTCGATCGAAGGAAAGTCATTCCACCCCAAATACTGCTCCTAGTTCGTGAATTGATGTGCTCGCCCGTCTACAGATATTGTCAGGTCCCTACTTTTGGATGAGATACAATTCGTCGTTTTTCAAAAAATGTGTCAGAGATGAAGAGAATCACTGCTCATGATTTCGAGGATATCCTCCAGGTGCATAACACTCGTAGTTATTGAACACTTCTAATTCTATCAACTTCCCGCAGTGTTCGCTCCCTGTGTTCGAGGGCCTACTTCCAGAACCTCACAACATGGCGGTTCTCAATCTTCTGTATCTTCTTTGTCATTGGCATGGACTGGCAAAACTACGGATGCACACCGATGAAACACTTCAATTAATGGATGGTGTCACCCGGTCCCTTGGAGATGCTATACGTGCTTTTCAGGCTGACACCTGCCCCGCGTTTGACACCAAAGAACTCAGACGCGAGGCTGAGGGGCACCAATGTCGTGAAGCTCGCTCTCAGTCTTGGCGCGGGGGTGGGGGTTCCACTTCCGCCATACCAACATACCGGCCAAAGACCCTCAACCTTTGCACTTACAAGCTTCACACACTCGGTGACTACACGGCCTCCATCAGGCTGTACGGAACAACCGATTCGTACTCGACACAGATGGCGAGTGCCTTTCTTATCCCAGATTGTCGGATAAGCTCTAACATTAGCTCCAGGGCGAAAGAGAACACAGAGTTGGGAAAGGGAGATATATGTGGACTAGCAGAAAGGACTTCGTTCGTCAACTAGTTCGGATCGAACGGCGACAAGTGAGAATACGCCGAGTTCGCGAGTCCAAAATTGTTGCCGGTGGTCCTTCTGAATTTGTTCCAAATGTTCCGGATGAACGCTACAATATTGGGAAGTCGCAACACAAACCAATTGACCTCAATATTTTCTTCTATCATAACACAGGTGGTCCAGCAGTAATGGTATGGTCAACTTTCTGCCTCACTATTATGGCTATGATTGGATGAATCAATAGGACTTTATTCTGAAATTGAAGTGCCACCTCCTTCCTCGCATCACGTTGATTCACATGGAGGCTTCAAAATCAACCACCGATCAGGTGCTACCGGGTGCAGACAATAGTTACAATGCATTGCAGGCGAACCTGGACATCAGGAAAAACCCCATTCTCTAATTATCCCAGATTAGTTCTAATTAGTTCTAATTTTCAATAATTAGCTCTAATATCCTCTAATTAATGATCTTAGCTGCTTAGCTAGCCTTTTTTAGTCCAATTCTAATTAGAGCTAATTAGAGCTAATTTTCAATAATTAGAG
>JBBPQS010000283.1:0-14910 GCA_038092635.1 Xerocomus ferrugineus
TGGCGTTTCTGAGTTGACTTTCGAGGCCCTGGGGACGAAGCCCTTCTCCGCTTGGATGGCCTGGTCGATGTTTGCCCGTCTCTCTGACCTCCTGTGGATATCCTATCCTTTGGCTTCGAGGGTCCCCATTCATCATCAGTGGTGAGCTGCACACGCTGCCGTTTTCGGGAGGACAATAGTGGCGCTGAAATGGTTGCACCATTTGAACTTGGAACATCCTTGGAAGAAGGCGACACTAGAGTCTTCGCCGAATTCGATTTTCTCTTCCGAAGTTTTCTACCTAGCAATCAAATGTCAGCTACACAACGCAATAAATATCATTGGAACATGAAAGATACCTGGCGGTCCGGAAACGAGTAATTCGTCTCCCTTCTTGAAGGCGGTGGCATCGGAGATGTCTCTACCATCGGTGTCTACGCGTTCCCAGAAAGACTCTAGGATGTGTTCCGAACCTCCTTTGAACGAAGCTGTAGGCTCCCAACTGAACTCGAACAAGTCAAATCAAAGCCCTGGAATGTTCATAGCAGTAACATACGTGCTGTCGTCCCAATCATACCCTTTCCACTGCGACGTGAAAGGTAAATAGGTGATGCGTCACATGCCAATGCTAGACGAACCTTGACATAGTATTTCTTCGCAAATCAATTTAGTACAAGTGAAGTATTCAATGCAAATGGTTCGTACCCAAGCGATTTTCTTTCCCCTCTTGTCGTTAACGCGAGCTCTTGTAACAGACTCTGCAGACGAGAAATCGAATCAGCATGCATCCCAATGAGCGCATAAGAAAACACTGACCGACTTCGTATTCTTGTGGACCATCCATCGAGCGAGTACTAGTCAAGCTTAGACCAACTCCGCCACTCGCTTCGAATTTGTTTTACGCGACTGGGCCACAGGGAAAAAACTTCCATTTCTGGCATCCACTAGACCACAATGTACACTACAATTATCTGAATCAAGGGTAGCAAGCATGCGCTAGATAACATCAATATACAATAGATAACACCAAAAAAACATGGAGAACAGCGTTAGTCAACCTTGGGAAGGGATAAACGCGACGAAACTAAACACTCTTTCACCCAGGTGACGTCCCCCACGACAACCTTGTCAGGCAGCCTGAGAGATCCGACGATGTCTCTGTCTTTGACAATGACGTAGTCAAAGCTCTGCAGGTATGTGGAATTCACCTGTTTTGTATCCGTGATTGCCTCGACCCTGGCTGCCCCCATACATAAGATTATCCAGGGAACATATCGGCTGGCTTCTTCAGCATTATTCTGTATCATTTTGTTAGATTTCATACATTCGAGTGAATAAAACAGAGTACCTTTCTCGCCCGATTCGGGGGAAGAGGAACTAACTCTGCACCAATACACAAGACCGTTTGCTGTGAAAACAGCTTGGCCGGTACTTGACTTTCCATTATGTCGGTAATATGTTCAGTACAATTGCCCCAGTCGAGATCAATGAGCTGGGAAATTCTGGCACCAAGGGTGTCAGAATACCCTGCCGGGAGAAGGAACGGTTGCCAGTCCTGGAACGTATTCAATTTAACACCATGTATCCTGAAAAGTGCACAAAGCGTACCGATGAGAACTTTTCCCCTCTTGTCAACCACTCAAATGATAAACAGGGGATCCCTAACGCAAGCGCTAAGAGGAATTTGGGTTTCTGGTGCGCGTCGTCGGATAGAAGGAAGACGCGATCCAGGTTTACTTCCGACTTCCAACGAAAATCTTGCGGGGTCGCGATCCATCGCTTGTTGGACTGACTATGCCTCCCGTCCATCGCAAAAACACTAGACCAATCTTCAATAACCAGCCCCCCGTGCTGTTTGATAGTGCGCATCGCCTTCTCCTTGGTTTGAGTGGGTTCCTCATTCTTGGGATTGATAGTGACTACGAAGCCTGTCTTGACCAACTCCCGCCGAACTTGGCCGGATGTCGTGCTGGTGACCGACTGCTTGGACGGCGATGTATCAATGAGAGGTTTTGGTTTAACCACTGTGACAACATTCTCTCCCGGAACCATGCGTTCGCTCCACTGGCTTTGAATCGTTCGATTTGCAATACGAATCTCAGAGAACCCCAATGTCTGAATCCCGTTATCGCCCTCCACTATGAACGAATCTGCATGGCTGACATCGCTAACCACGGCCTTGATGTTGTCCTGTATGATGATAACCCTATCTCCAACCAGGAGCTCTCGGCGACGCATGTTTTTGAGTTCAACTTCATCCTCTGTCGCATCATCAAACCTAACCAGATGCTTGTTTTTCAGTCCGCGCGAGTGGATGACACCGGAGTAATAATGACCGTCTTGTTTCCACAGTGCGAAGACTCGAGTAGCTAAGTCTGTTGTGGGTCCACGGATAGATGATACCCCAGAGCGTAATCTCTTGGCCGAGCGTGTAGCAACTGCAGGAGTCTCAGACGGCTTGTTCCTCGAGGTCGACGCTTTCGACAACCCGCGAGGCGGATTCGTATCTTCAATGCGTCGTCTCTTCTTTCGTGACACATCGGGTTTCAAAGGTGGCGGCGGTGGCGAGTCAGCGTGGTCATCGGATTCCTCTTCTTCCTCCTTCTGCATCATCTTGCCTTTGATCTGCCCCTCATCCTCGGTGGATTGACGCGTGCAATCTTCTGAGCTCTCGGTATCATATTTTCGGGAACGTTTATTACCACCAACAGACTTTATAGCGGTAGAATGCGTCGCGGAGTTCGTGTGCGCACGGGAAGGCTCCAAAGCTTCAGGACCTTTTGTCTTATTCTTTGAAGGCGGCCTATTTGCTACAGCGATGTGAGGCTGCCGGGAAAACGATGCTTGATCCTGCAGATCTTGTTCCGGAAGCGATGTTGGGACTTCCATGGGCTCCGTTTTCGAGGCTTTTACTCTGGAATTCTTCCCCGTCGTCCTCGAAGATGAAGGCCTTTGAGGTTTCCTTTCAATAGCAAGGGTTGGGTCCTACAAAAGTAATGATGAGAACATTGAGGCGAGTGGACATGGTATAAATCACCTTTGCAGGATTGGCAGAATGCGCAGACCTCGTTTTTCTACCATGTACAGTCGCATTTTCTGTAGGATGCGTGTATTTCTTCGCCTGTCGGGAAGCTACTTCAATTGCCAACGGAACATCGGCTTCACTCTCCTCAGCTTCCAGGGAATCAGGCACAAGGTCTGCCGATCCGTGTTCTGACACCGGACTGAGAGGGTGGAAAGGTTTCTTGAGCGGACTTCGCGTCATAACTCGATCATGACTAGGTGTTTGGGTACTTGGTCCAGCTCGGAGGGGTTCAGAGTCAGGGACAATGTCCAGGGCGTCTTCAAGCTCCTCATCCTCTACTCGAGCCCGGTGTCCAGTTGGGCGAGTGGTCTTAGTTTGGTGTATTGTTGGCCGAGTTGGTGGGAGAGTATCCAAGTGAGTCAAACCACCGACATGGCATGGTTGTGTTTCTTCTAGATGAGAAGGCTGCGTCTCCGCTCTCGTGGAAACGCATGAACGGGGTTCCACTTTTCCCTCCAATTGTTGTTTCATCTTGGCGATCCGGTACTGGTTGTTAGGATGCACCATCCTTAACAAACTCCTGGGATTGCTGGATGCGACGGCGGCACTGGGGGTGTGAGCACTCCACTCAAAAGGCGGAGTGGGGGAGGCACTCCGAGGCGGCGTGGTGAGGATGTCATCTTTGGTAGTGTGATCATCATCAACAAGGCCGTCAGCCTGTGTTGATTCGATCTGCTTGGTTGGAGTGGGCTCGGGAGTTGGATCCGGTGCATCACTGAGACCCCGGTTGAGCATCTTATCAAAAGACGACGAGCCACCAAACTGGAACCTCGACTCCTGGTCTGGACCGTCATTATGGAACGAGAAATTGTCATGCGTGTCCTGTGGCGTGCCTGAAGATTCGCCGGGAGAGGCGGCTACGAGAACATTGGGGTGACGATTTGAAGCGAGCCTGTTTGCCCTTTGCGCTTCATACTTGCGCATGGCAACCTCAAGGAATTCTTTGTGCTCACTGGCATCCGGAAGCGTTAATCCAGGATCTGTGGGCAAATGAATGACCTCCTGAGTTGGGGTCTCTCCCAGATCCGAGAGTGGCACATCAAACTGCTTTGTTGACGCAAGATATTGTTCTGCGGGATCCTGCGAAATAGGGCCAGCGAACGAGTCTTGGGAGGGAAGGGAAGGAGAACGACGGTAGTGCCTGTTAGCGACGGGCATGGACTTTGCTGGTGGAGAGAAAGGATGGGTTTGAGAAGAAAGAGAGGGCACGACCTTTGTCCCTAGAGACACAGAGGTAAATATCTGAAAGCGGGGATGACGAGAGAACAGCAAGAGTGGCTCACCGATTACCTTTACAACGGATGCCGAGAAAATTGGACTATCGCCGTTTAAGTGAAAAAGTTCCGAACCTGAGCCATCCTCGTCTGGCGAGCCTGTAGAAATTCCAGCGAGTTCTCCGTCTTTCTGGCAAATTTCTTTTTGGGAATCTTCGACTAGCACGCGTTCGCTAGTATTATCTGACGGACTTTGCAAGACGGACTGGACCTGGAAGTCGTAACGAGGCGTCACCGATCGGACCGCAATCACCCTTGAATCCAAAGAGAAGTCGTTCGCTATTGAATTGCCGTCGTCCTTTAGCGAGTCTTGCAAGTGTTCCTCATTTTGCGGTGCTGGTGCCAATGCATGCTGTAAGAGCTGGGTTGGCTGAGATAGACAAGGATCACTAAAGTAACATCAAGTTGGTTGTGGTTCGACGACTTGATTTCGGAGGTACGAAAGAGACGCGCCTGTCCATGGAGCTGACAATCCACACCCTCAAAAGCCAGCGCTCCGTGCAGCCTAGAGCTAAAGCTCAGGTCCCCGCGTTATTATCAACAACTAAACTGGCCCAACTCACGTGCACAAAATCAATGCACGTGACCTCGACGCGCTCATAAGCACGTGTTACTTGTTCGCCTTCTTACCCAGTCGTTCACTCATCTGTCGCTACCCCAGTCGCTCCTTTCAATTTGCGCCGGACGCTTAACGGAGCGTACAGAATGTCTCGCAGGCCTCGCAAGCCTATACGAGCGCTTCCCGTGCGCAAGATATCCTTGCGGGCACCCACCCAGCTCGCGGATGACACTGAGAAACTGGTGTCCAGTTCCGTAGAAAAACCGAAAGATCCAGAGACTGATCTAGCGCGCTCACACCCTCAATCCCACCCCAAACTATCACCAGCATCCCAGCCAGTACCCCACCATGACTATAGTGCCCACGAGATTACCAATGTTCCCGCACCAATCCCTGATACTGGCTTACCACCCCCATCTGTCACCAAAGTGTCTTCGACCCAGCATGTGACATCGAAATCAGCCTTTGTACCACTACCATCTTTGAAGACACAGAACCTCACCGAGATTGAAGAGGAAGCTGCTCGCTCATCGACATCCTTGGTTAACCGTCCAACCCCGACACGCCTTCAATCTGTGGCGGCCACTACAACAGGTAGCAATCCACCTCATCAATCGAACACCTCCCATCTGTCTACTGCAGCAATTATTGCACTTGCTGTTGGTGTTGGTCTCATACTCTTTGTGGTGGCTCTCGTCGTAAAACTCCTAAAACGGCCACGCCGGCGAAGGACCCCTACTCCTTCCTTGCCCATCCTCCATGATGGGACATTTCCGAACGACAAAGTAGAGAGTGAAGGCTCTCCGATATTCGGAGGAAAGGAACGCTCATCCCCTACCCCCCAGGCACGCAGCGCGAAAGGCAATACCGGAATCTGGACATGGACTCAGTACAATTCCGGGATTCCAAAACCTGCCCCGACGATGGTAGTGACTCGTTCAAGCTCCCAAAACCAGCTAGCTGTCAATTCAGCCACCCAAGAATGTAGCCTCGCTGTAGTTGATGACACAACCCATGTCCAAGGACAGAATCCCCGTCAATATCCATTCGCTGGATATGGTCACTCAGACGCTATTTCGAAAACGCAGAACTCAGTCCCTTTGCAACCAGTCCAGAACGCAATTACTCGCGCTGTGTCCAGACTCTCGACAGTGTCCATGTCACTCTATCCGAATTCGCCGGGCGGATATTCACAAGTAGGAGCAGATGTCGGTCTCGCAATAGACGGCGTCACGCAAGGTCAACCTGCGGCACCGAAAAACAGAGATAAGATGATGGCACCGCGAAATAGAACGAGCATGATAGTTCCTAGCGGCTTTGCCAAGGATGCTGCAGAACTCAGACGGTCGCAGAGCTATGCGTATGGTGGCATGGAACCTATTTCACCGCCGACTGCTCCTCTTAACAAGGGGCAATTTAACAGCGGCCGGGCTCGAATTAAATCAACGCACTACACACCGGGTTCATATCCTCGGGCATCAGCGGCGGCAGCAAGCTACGGTAAACACAACGTTGATCATGGACAGGACGGGATCCACCGCGAGGAAAATAGGGTGGAGCGAACAGATTCACGACGGGGAAGGGAGCTGACTTCGGCGCTCGGTTTGATATCCCCAGTCCCACCGTCTCCACAGCCTACTTTGTACCCTGACGACTCGATGAGTGTGATCGGCGAAGCAAAAAAAGTTACACTCACAGGGCGCAGTCACAAAAAACCGGTTCCAAAGGCGAGTTCCCACTATGACAGCCCACTGTCCGACACGGCAGCGCTGGGGAACTTGATGATGGTTGACATGGCGGTGTCAAAGTCGGCTGCGTCGTTGGTCAACATACGGCCATGCGAGGCTGCTCGGGCGAGGGAGGTGGCGGGGAAGAGCAATCTTAAGAAAAGGGTGGAGGATAAGCCGCCGCGAGTACCATCACCACCACCGATTCCTTCATTGGCACAGATGGCGTTGCAACATGCGGACCCGGAGGGGTATGCAGATTATCACAGCCCGACGTACAGCATCTACGGGCTGTATGATGGGGATCGGAAAAGTCGTGGGCTATCCTATGGGTATTGATTGTAACAGACTTGATTTGTAGAATGAAGTGTCTTGGCAAGACTAGTGAAACTGCGGAGCAGGTGAGAAATAAATTGAACGCGCGCGGTTAGCTGCGGACAGTGTTTGGGCCTGGTAGCCCCCCTTTGAATTCCATCTTGCCAACATACCTCCTCACCTTTCTTATACCCCGCCATTCATATTCATGTCGCAGCCCCTCCCAAAAGACTGCGATGCTCAACTCGAATTCGAGGAACTTGGTCTCGTCCAAGAGCCGCCCCAAGTCCCTTCTCTATGTGGCATACCATTGAAATACATATCGTGAGTCGTCATGCTGATCCGCAGTCAGACCGGCCAACTACCCGTTGACACTAGTCTCGTCACCCTCGCCGTACAAAATTCCTTCCTAACAATAATAATGCACTATTCCCGCGTATCTATTCCCCCTTCCCAATCATATTCCGCCCCTGCCGCCGTCCTACTCAACGAACTCTTGAAAGGCTCCATATCTCTAGCGATTGCCTTCTTCCAGATAGACCCCTACACCTCCGACACGCCCCAGCTCGGTCTCACGACAGGTCGTTTCTGGAATTTCTCAAAGATATTGCTTCGTGTGCGCATCTTGGGCAGGGAGGTTTTCAGTCCAGACTGTTGGAAATTGTCCATACCAGCCATTCTCTACGGTGTGTAGATCATCGCTGCTATTAATACCGCTTTTCATCCTTCCCCATTCCTACTTCAAGTTATCCAGAACAACTTGCAATATGTTGCAGCCACGAATCTAGAAGCTGCTACCTTTCAAGTCAGCTATCAGATGAAAATTCTCACGACAGCTGCCTTCTCTGTCCTACTCCTTCGAAAGCAATTAAGCGCCAGTCAGTGGGTAGCGCTCTTCTTCCTCGCTATCGGAGTAGGCATCGTACAAATTCAGACCGGCGCTACCGATCCAACCAAGACAGCCTCCCTCCTGTTCCAGGGCAATTCAATGAACGCTCTTAAAGGCTTTCTCGCGGTCGTGGCAGCATGCTTTACATCAGGTCTTGCGGGAGTCTATTTCGAAATGGTGTTGAAGAACTCTCAGTCTGACCTCTGGATACGCAACGTTCAACTCTCCGCCTTTTCTCTACTCCCCGCACTCGTACCCATTCTCATCACCGAGCACTCACAGTCGGGGCGTATCCAGTCACTCTTCCAAAACTTTGGCACCTGGGCCTGGGCCACCGTCGGAATCCAGGTTATTGGCGGTCTGGTGACTGCCATGGTCATCAAGTACTCGGATAACATTCTGAAAGGCTTTGCGACGAGTCTCAGCATCGTGATCTCGTTCCTGGCGTCCGTAGCGCTCTTTGACTTCCAAATCACGTTCACCTTTATTCTTGGATCCGTCGTTGTCCTCATCGCTACCTGGTTGTATAACCAACCCAGCCGCAGCCCAAGCCCATCCCGTCTCGGTTACTCGATTGTAAAAACATGATGGCGTTTGGAAGCGTCTCCTCTTCAGCGTGGCAGCCAGGTATGAGGAAACCCTTTACTTGCGAACATAGTACATGACACCGTGGAGAAGGAGCAGTCATCCGAACTCTTTATGACATACCTGTCTATGCCTTTTGGACGTTTTTTAAAACTTTTCTAGATTTGGACTCATCATTTGGACTCAGAGCTTCCAACATCATCCGAGTAAGCCTTGGTATAAGATATTTGGCCGCCTTCGGATTTCGTGTTCCTAGCTGCCCCGATAGTAGTGCCCGCTGTTTACGATATAACGATCTGATATATAACACTACGATATTCCACAAGCAGTTTCCACACGATGTTGGTAATTGAAAATGTAAAACATCTAAAGTGAACCCAAGTTCTAAGAAATTGGTAACAAGGAACGCAAAGCACTAGAAGCGCAATAATTCTACAAACGAGCGAATATACAGATCCAATGTACAACAGTTTATTCCAGGGTGATCTTAGTTGCGCGATTCAAGACCTCTCTTGATAGCTGGGGCGGTCATTGGTGGGTCAGAAGATCCGACGAGTGAAAGGCAGACACGCACCATCACAGGTATCCTTTGCATCACCGAACAACATCTTCGTGTTCGGCATGTAGAACATGGGGTTTGGAACGTCAGCTAAACAAATGAACGTGTCAGTGTACACGCGGCACCAGTTCAGAGAAGACATACCATAACCACTTGACATGCCTCTCTTCATCACGATGACTTGTTTGCTCTTCCACGCGTGAAGAACAGGCATGCCCGCGATCGGTGAACCAGGCTCTAGGGAGATAGGATTCACGGTGTCATTCGCCCCTATGACGAGCGTGACATCCGTGTCTCCAAAGTCATCGTTGATCTCGTCCATTTCCAAGACGACTGAATATGGGTGAGCAATCACAAAAGGACAAAGGAACGGGGATGCGTCTCACTATCGTATGGTACTGATGCCTCTGCTAGAAGTACATTACATTGTCCAGGCATGCGGCCCGCCACTGGGTGAATGGCAAAGCGCACATTGATGTCTTTTGCACGGAGGATTGAGCAAATTTCCGAAATAGCATATTGAGCCTTGGCCACAGCCATGCCATATCCGACGACCTGAAAAAAGTAATTGAGATTAAGATTAAGATGAGGAAAAGAGACCGAATTACCAAAATGACACTGTCGGCGTTGACGAGGGTGTCGACTGCATCATCCACAGAGGTTTGTGTGATTGTTCCTTCAATCTTGGTAGTTTCCGATGGTGCAATTGTCCCAATACCACCAAACAAAACGTTGGTCAAGGACCTATTCATGGCCACACACTACAAGCTGGTGAGTGCGACAAGAGCATTATGGAGGCAATCTCATTTGCGAACCATGATATATGAAAGAATAGAGCCGCTGACACCGATCAATGAACCGACGGTCGTAAGGAGCGGGTTGTCCAACATAAAACCTTCCGCAACAAGTGCGAAGCCCGAGTATGCATTCAGGACGGTAATGACGACAGCTACAAAATGCCGAACAATTAACTTAAATAAATAGATTGCAATAATCAACACTCACGCATATCGGCCCCTCCAATAGCCGCTGTCGTCGTAAAACCTTTAATAAAGCTAAGAATTGTGCTTGCACCGAGGTAACCCGCAGCAACGAGGGGCACTGTTGGCGCAGCAGAGACAAAAGCAGCCATCGTCAATGCATTGGCACCGAGAAGCCCAAAATTAATGAGGTGTCTTCCTGGCATCATCAATGGCCTAGAGCCCATCTTTCCAGCCAGTTTTAAGAAAGCCACAACGGAACCGGTAAAGGTGATACCACCAATCACAACTCCAAGGTAGGCCGTCACTTGGTGGAGGACGGAAAGGTGGGATGGGTCGGCAAGCACACTCCCGATGGAGGTAAGCACGGCTGCAAGACCAACGACGGAGTGTAAAGCTGCAACCACCTGGGGAAGCTCCGTGGCGGTTATGCGTCGACCGATGGTGGCACCGATGATGGAACCGACAGCGGCGACCCCAGCAAACTGTGCAAGAAGTTCCGGAGGAAAACCAACAGCTAACAATGAGGCAAGAATCCCAGAGCCTACACCGAGGATACCAAGAGCATTTCCATGGCGCGCGGTAGCTTGCGAGGACAGGCTAGACAGAGAGCCTTTGGGAAATTCATAATTAAGGAAGAGACTTGCAACCATATCACTCACCAATGCAAAGCAAACTACTCGTCAGGTAGCCCGCTTGGACCAGACCAGCCATCCCGGTGCTTGCTGCAGCCAGGAACCCTCCCGTGAATACAATCGCAGGAACTCCGTACAACCATGAATATTCGGGCGGATCACTTGGTCCTGTAGCATATTAGGGCACGTCCAAATATAATGATCATAAGCTTACTCTTGAACATGTCAAGCATACGCTTGGTGATGACGAAACCACCAGCGACGTTCACACTGGCGAGAAGAACCGACAAAGCGCCAAGAACTTGAGGAATGGTCTCCGGCAAGTAACCTCCACCCATCACAAACAAACCTCCCACACCAACCATCCCTGCAGGTCTCATTAGTAGCGAAACGCTTGATTCAGGAATAGCGGACTAACCAGAAATTGCGTTTGTAACCGACATCAATGGTGAATGTAGAGCTGGAGCCACACCCCAAACAACACGATATCCAACTAGACCAGCCAACCCAAATGTAAAGAAGTTGCTCATAAAAGCAGCCCCAGTGAGCTTCCCAAGAGCAACTGCCGATCCCATTCCTGCAGTAATAGTAGCGACTTCACGAGTGGCCTTCTGCCATGGAGTGATGGCTTTGGTTTGCACCTGCTCCACCTTGGGAGTCGAGGGCGGAGCTGGGGGAGGGGCTGGACGAGGGACTGGTGGCAGTTGTTCACCTTTGTGAACCACAAGTGAACCTCTGACTACTTCATCGCCTAGGTCAATGGTGTAGTTGTTCCCTTCACCGATAGCCAAAAGAAACTTGGTGATATTATTTGAGTAGAGAGTCGATGACTGTGTCGGTAGCCGTGAAGGAAGATCAGTATAACCTGCGCGAGCAAAATGAGCACCCGATTGATTCCATGGTGGATCCCTTTACCAATGACAGTGACCCCATCCTTGACAACCAACTTCCCGGGAACAGTAGCCTGACAGTTACCTCCTGCTTCAGCTGCCAACTTGACCAGAAACATTAGTCTTCGGATCTCGCAGGCTTGGCACGACTTACGTCGACGATAACTGAACCCTGCTTCATTGCTGCAACCATCTGCAGACGACCGTGAAGATAGATAGATCATTTATTAACGATTGACTAACCTCGTTCGTGATTAGCTTAGGAGCGGGTTTTCCAGGTATCAGCGCGGTCGTTACGACGATGTCAACCTCTTTGCATTGTTCCATGAAAAGAGCCATTTCTGCTTCAATGAATTCCTTGGACATTTCTTTGGCATAACCCCCTGCTCCGCCACCTTCCTCCTGGATATTGACTTCGATAAACTCAGCACCAAGAGATTGGACCTGCTCGCGAGCAGCTGAACGAGTATCAAAACCTCGGACGATGGCACCAAGTCGACGCGCCTATCATAAGTTTGTTTTATTTTCCTCGAAATGCAGGTTTGGGTCGGAAGAACAAACCGTTGCAATAGCACTGAGTCCAGCGACACCGGCGCCGATTATGAGAACTTTACCAGGAGGGACCTTGTACGCAGGTAAGATGCGTAAAAGCGCATGAAAAAATGACAGGCCTACCTTTCTGCAGTTGAAGGATCAGAAATACCTATTACTGTAGGAGATTGTCACACTTACCCAGCTGCCGTAACCTGACCAGTTAGATATCGGCCGAAGTGGTTGGAGGCCTCTAAAACGGCTTTGTAACCTGCAATATTGGCCATAGAACTGACCCGAAGGTATTCAGGTGTGAGTTTTGAAAGTAAATCTTATGCTCACCTCAAGGCATCGAATGTTTGAGCACGCGAAATGCGTGGAATCATGTCCATTGCAAATGCGTTTACGTTGCGCGAAGCCAGTTTCTCAACAAGCAACTTATTCTGCGCAGGGTATAGAAAAGAAATAACCGTACTACCTTCTTTCAAGGAGAGGGCCTCTCCTTCGTGTGAAGGGGGTCGTACTTTTAGCAAAATGTCCGTCTTCTTGTAGAGCTCTTCTTTGGAGACCAAGGTAGCTCCAGCCTTGACGTAGTCTCCGTCTAAAAATTGTGCGGCAGCACCTGCATTCCTTTCGACCAGGACGCTGCCGAATCCTTTCTTCTTGAGCAAGGCAACATTCTGAGGTGTAAGAGACACTCGACGTTCATTAGGGTACGTCTCCTTTGGTGCACCGACGGTAAGAGAAGAATAAGGAGTGCCTGTTTGAAAATGAGACGCCTTATATCAGTCGGGCCGCGTCGTGTGATGTAGGCCATGACACACACCAGATTCCTTCGTTGTCTCCGAGGTAGACGACGATTGGTTTCTACGGTATAAAGACCAGCGGAACGACCGGATGCCTGTAGCAAAAACGATCGTGGAAGCGCGTCAATAACTGGTCCAGAGATAGTGTTGATCATCCAGACCTGTAACAAGTGGTTTGAATGCTATGCCGCGAAGTGACTGGCAACTCATTGCCGCCACAGACGGCCTGCAGGCCGACATGGACATGGTCGTGGTTCAAGAAACGAATGTTCGCAGGATGACCTATATGTAGTAGTGACGGTTACATAAAACCATCGCTAACCCAACTTCCTCAGCCTCTTCCCCAGTTACGATCTAGCCGATATCGGGGAAGACCACTGTAGACTACGGATGCACCCGTACACCCGAGGCATTCCGTGACACGCATGCGAATTGGCGCGAAACCTGCCGAATCCGTTGACTATTTGTAGCATCCCGTGTGTTGAACTTGATTACTACGGATCGATGCCACTTGACTACCAACAAAAGAATGCATACGCTCAAGTCGTACACGACACACGTCTTTATCAATAACCCCAGCATACCAATGAACTAGGTCGCACTGACGAGCGAGAGCTCCACGTCCACGAGCGCTCGGGTGTGAGCATGTTCCCACAAGGCCTGGCCTGCTGCATCTTCGATGGGAAGAAGTGGCCGTCGAGGATTCCCTCCATATCCATGAAGCTTGTCTAGCAGAAACTTGGTACCAGCTATAGAAGACTTGGCAATCGTAGCATCCGCGCTTGAAACTATCCCTTGCAATCTCTGGGCTTCGCCAAGAAGCTTCGAATCGGTCTTGGACCCCTCGCTTAATTGGAACAGCTTTACTATGGTGCGCTGTCATAAAGGTGATGCGATCAATATCGTTCTCCCGCAGTGTTCACCTGCTTACCGGTGCGATATTTGCAAGACCTGTGATGGCACCATGGCCGTTGGCATACACACTTGGGAGGAGAATATCTGTGAATCCACCAAGGACAAGGAATGGTGCATTCTTGTTCTTTCGCGGATAATTAGCAGGAAATGTCGGGTCGGAAACGGTAGCGGTGATGCGGGCCAGCTTTCCTACGTCGCCACACCTGTAAACGATTATTAGCTTGGGCAACAGCGTACATCGATTTTTATGAACATACGTGAGTTTGACACCGGCTAGATTGGGACACTCGATGGCGAGTTCGATTATAAGATCAGAATCCAAGTTGATTCCCCCAGCAGCTCCCGGATCTAAAACAATTCAGCATGTGTCGTGTGCGCGGAATGCGTACTCACAGTTGTACACTATGACGGGGATCGGACTCTTCTGGCTGATATCTGTCCAAAACGCCTTGAGCGCCTTCTTGTTTCCAGCGAGCGCTCCAGCAAAGTATCCGCTGCAGATGGCAATAGCACAATCCGCGCCAGCGTCAGCTGCTTCGTTTGCAAATTCAATGCACTCCCGTGTGCTACCAGCTCCGATTCCAGAGATGATAGGGATAGTGTCTAAACCTGCGTTATCGAACACCTTTCTTGCTGTCTTGATCAACGTCGACCGTTCTGCGTGCGATAAATGAATCGCTTCGCTCAAAGAACCTGATAGCACTGGCAGGACGCCAGCCAAAGCCACCCGAAGAACATGTTTCTCAAATGCGACAAGATCTGTTCTTCCTTTGAGTAGTATTCCATAGCCAACCAGTGCTACCGACCAAGTTCCTCCGATTCTGGCAGAAAGAATGTTGGAATAGGAGCATAGATGCCCGCAGTCAATTGGCGGGTTACATTCGAGTTGACTGGCATGCTGGAACGAGATGAAGATAATCGGATCCCTTGTAATAGCTTGCAATGGAAAGGCCTCGGTCCGGTTATGCATTAAGTAAATGCCGCCACGCTGCTACGCTTGCGATACTCGGCGGCAGGCGGGACCCTATCAATCGCTGGAGCTCGCTGCTAGGCAAGCTGTCCTGGCATCATTACACCGAATTGAGCTCTATCGTTCCGGTGTATCAACAGTCTCTAATCGAGCGAGAACCTCCCTCTCCCAAGTCGTCCAGCCGTCCCCATCTCGTTCGCCTTCGTCTTCC
>JBBPQS010000284.1:0-14899 GCA_038092635.1 Xerocomus ferrugineus
GGGAGTTACTCGCGAATGAGAGCGATAACTTTAATGAGCAGTAGTACTAGCCTAATAGAATTTGATTGGCTGGGAGTGGCGGGCCGTGTTTCCGGCCACTTCTGCTTGCTTCGCGAGGCGGAGAGGCCCACTTCGTTCCACCTCGACAGCGCGAACTAAGTCGAACTCAAGCTAAACTACCACTTCGCTTCGCCTCGCGGCAACACTGGGGACCCTGGGGGGGACAGAGAGTTACTACTCGCGCTGTTGAATGACAGAGATCCCAATGACTGAGATCCGAATGACTGAGATCCCGAAGTGGACCCAGGCCCATTGGATAACCCAGCCCCGTACCCACTGGAGGACCCATGCACAGTAGAGGACCCAGATGTAGAGAACCCAGAGGAAGAGGCATGCTCGGACCCAACGGAAGAGGGAGCCCAAGACCCAGAGGTCCCAGGCCCATGGGAGGTCGAAGAGGATATAGAGGGCCCAGAGAAGGGATGCGTGGACCCAGCGGAAGAGGGAGCCCCAGACCCAGAGGACCCAGGCCCAGTAGAGGACCCAAGGGACCCAGTAGCGCTATCACTGTGGAACTGGGACGACCCCGTAGTGGCCGAGTGGGACGACTCAGCACCGCCCCCCTGCGACATGATGGCAAAAATAAGCATTCAGTGTCACTGAAATGGCGCTTTTATCAACTCACTAAAACAACGACCGTCAGTTGCATGGCCAATATTTATCAACAATATTATCACTCACCTTTTTTGTGATGGAAAAAGTCCGCAATAGTTGCTCCTATATTCCCGAGATCCTTTCCGCCTTTGAACCAATAGGAGGGAGAGACTTTGGTCGTGGTATAGCTCGCTGGGGGCCCGGGGGACGTGGGCGTGGACGCGGGCTCCGCGCCTCTTTTCTGATGCGCCGGATCTGATAACCCAAGCTGCCCGCTCACTTTCTCTTGAGTTGAGGACCTACAAGGCAACCGTCAATCGTCACATCCCCAAATGTGCATCGGTCAGGTGGGTCTCACCTATCTTCTTCCATAAACGTTTCCGGCACGCCCCGATCCCTATGCTCGGTTAGCATTTATCTGAGAAACGGATATAGCACCTACTGCGGTTCCGCGGAAAAAAAGAGAGGGATTTCATTGCTTTGAATGTCATTATGTTCGAGAGAAGACACGGGAGCAGACATGATCGGGGCGACAACGGCCATGACGAAAGCTACGAAGATGAAAAAACGGGAAAACATCTTGTAGTCCGAGTTAAAGTAGGTTGATAAATGAGAGGGTTATCAGGCCGTCAACGGCAAGCTATAGTTGGAAAGTAGACAAAGGCTGACGGAAAGCAGGTGATGAGCGGGTCGGTGCGAGGCGGCATAGACTTACTAGCCAGTACCAGTGAGCCGAACAAAGTAGAAGAAGGCTGCAGAAGCGGGAGCGAGGAGTTGGCATTTATATTTTCTGATGAAAGGAGTCGTGACCATCTATGTCCGATTAAAGATGACAAGTTGTGGGCAAAATGCATTATCGCGGGTCGCTGCAAAGCGGGATCAAAGCACTGCGGCCGTATCCATTGATGGCTGCCAGGTCACTTGGATACGGCCTGCTTTCCTCTCCCCAGCTCGGGTCCTGGTAGATTTTGGTTTGATTGATTCCTCAGACCATCTGAGCAGTCAATCAAACCATCAGTCAAAAGTATGCAACGGAGCAGTCAAGAGGTGTTTCACAGTTTCTCTTGCCGTGATGTCACGGTGACAATCACTACAAATTTAGTCATAGTATCACACAATATATCCTACTTGGGATTCGATCACAAACGGGATGCGTCGGTGTTACAGGACCCCGTAACCGCACGGCGCAGATAGACGACAACTTGACGACGACAAAAAAGAGCAACTACCAACGGAAAAATGACACAGGTGTTGCAGAGAACGTGATGAAAGGCAGTCAAAGAACATTGCCAACAAGAAAGGTGTAAGAGAAGGATCATTTGGTAGCAGCTGTGCGCTGCCGTGACCGCTTAATGGGTGTCGGGTGAAAGCGGCTATATCTGAGATACAAGCCAACGCGAGTAATTATCAGATCTAGTATGTTAAAAGGGGCGTATTATAGTCTAGACGGTAAAAAGGGAGGGTACAAGGGTGCCGGTGAAGGTGAAAGAGAGACGCGACCCGTGACTGAGAATCAACGATCAGTTCATATATACCTTAATTTGGAAATGATATGAGTCGCTCATAAAATCAACATAGCAGGACGAGAAGCACATTTTATTGAAAAGTAAATACATAGACTGATGCATTATACATGTTTTATGGTCCCTTTTATAAGAGACGGAGAGGCAGAAATGCGTTCTGCGTGCGCTAGACACAAACTCAGTGAAAACGATGCAATAACTTTGACATCACCCGAAAAGGCAAAAATCGGGGACCTCTGGTACCTACAAGCATAGGAACCTAACGGGAGTGGGTGTTCGGAAGTCGCCGGACCCACTCCTCTTGGGAGCAGTGGCCCATCAACTGGTGACCCGGCGGTCTCCGCGGTGCGCTCGGGTGCAGCATATCCACAGGTCACCGGAACATACTTATCGGTGGAGCCGGCGCTGCCGAGGACCTCCCTTGCGAGTACTTATTGTGCTAATGGCACTGTCCTCTGTCCGAGTGCGGTAAGAATTCGTGACATGTCGCATACTGAGCAAATGGCTACTCCAGAATGTAATCGAGTCTACTCAACGTTGCGCTATGTAGAATCCCCTCAGCTTAAACGAACGATCCGTTTTCTCAGCCGCAGCTGTGCGGCACGCTCCTCCTCGTTGGATTGCGCCTCAAAATAGTAGGGCAGGGGCAGCTCGCGCGTGGCGCGGTGCGTGTCCATATTACTCAAGTGCTTGTTTTCGACTCGATCTGTGACCGTTCAGCGCCTAAGACGGCGATCGTGAAGAAAAGGGAAGATGATCGCACAAAAGTTCCACTGCACCCTCCGTAGCATCTCCAACATGGCAGCGATGAACGCATATTGCTCAATGTTGCCCTCGTCAAAGTATATATAAATAAGCCAAATGAAACGAATGGATAGGTTGGATAGCTTCGAGTAGAAATTGGGGTTAGAGATGAGAGGAAGAATGGCGCGATCGTACCATAGCTATGTAGTATAACTGGGACACCGTCAGTGAGACGAAGAGGCACGAATCAAGCAAACGCACCGGTACGTGTGACTTGTAGACAAGCTGCGACCTAAGAAGAGGGTATCGGGAATACGGCTTACACATGTCCCAATCCACCAAAAAATCCTAAGATAGGTGCGTCAAAGCTTCCGAAACAAACAAAATGAAGAAACTTACCCAAGTACACCCGTATAACGAATTAACAGTCGACGCAAAGCAGAAGAGAACGTAGCTTTTCCCAGTATGGGGGCTCACTGGAAGTTGACATTAGCTGCGTGTTGATAATATCGTGGAGTCAAACATACTGTGGTGTCTCCAATAGAAGTAAAAGAAGGATTGTATGATCCCCACACCGTACTTCCCGGCCTATTCAATCCAGATGATGAGCATTGAATGGAGACCCTAACAAATTCCGTACATTGATAAGCTGGGTGAAGAGCCTTGAGTCCCAGTATCGCCTCAGACTCTGCAAGAAACGCGCCAAGAAAGGTAGCACGCCAAGAAGATAATACCATCCCCAATTTTGACTGACACCGCACGTCGTCCATGCTTGTTGTCCTTGAGGATCGTAAGCTGATGGTAGGAATGCCCTACTAGAAGCGGATAATCCTGCGCGATTCGAAGTAATGATGTTGATGGAGAATGAAGCGTATAACAAGGGTTTCGTACCATTAACAGATTGCACGGTCGAATGGCCGACGACAGAGTGGGTGTAGAAGCAGCCCACGAAATAGAGGTTGGCAAGTGAATAAGTGAGACTACAAAACTGATCACTGTGCAACAAAATTAGATGGGTTGGCTGGTGCAAACATCGGGGATCATACCCGAGCCAAAGATCCACGAACTAGAATATCATTAGATTTGGAGGGTATCGTGAAGTTGACATCCAGTGACAAACCTCTACCGTCCATAACCCACTAGCCCCAAGCTTGGCTATTGTCTTGATTGTCCACCAACGAGTCTGACCCCACATGAAACTCTGCGTATGCTCTATTCTTAGCGCCCGGGCTACACAAGGAATATCAGAAGGCAGTTGAGCAACTTACACGTATTGGATTAAACATCATCACGAGAGTGAGAGCGAGCCAAACCAAGGGCCACAACGTTGGGGGACCGATCCCAGCCAAGGAGAACCAAAACGCGCAGGCAAGAGTACAGAAGAGGAAAGAAGGAAGCTTTCATGTGTGGTCAAAATCAGTTCGCGCTGAGTCACCACATACCACATACCTCGAAGTATTCACGATAATCAAGCCTTGATCTTGGGTTCAGTTCTGTGCCGATTGTCAAAGAGCAGGCGGAACATGGTGATAATAACGCACTGAGGATAAAGACATAGTTGATTCTGTAGCGCATCCATACGAAGATATTGGTGCCAATTAGTAAAGCCAGCAATATCGGCAGAAGGAGTATCGAGTAAACAAAAAGCAGGATATTCCATGACGGGAGTGCATCCCGTGTTTGCTCCTGAAAAGCTTGAAAAAGGGTTAAGAATGATACCATAAAACAGTCTCAAAGGATGTTCATACATAGGTAGCATCCTGCGGCAGTTGCCGTAACTGCGAGGCCCAACCAAAGCCCGGAACGAAAAGTGCTCAAAGGGTGCGCCTTCGATGCGGGTTTGACTCGAAGACGGTTTATTGCTTTCTTTTTGTTGCCGCGTTCTGTGTACGTGTAATTGAAACATGTAAACGATAAACAAAAGGGAACTTACCAAATCGTACTGCGAAAAGGTGTTCTGTTTCCTTCAGCATAGTGCCAACCATAGCACTAGAGGCAAAGGCGGAGGGCTCTACCTGCGAGAATACAATGCTTGAGTGTTGCAATATCATGAAGCGGAGAGGCCGCGTACTTTCTCCTTCATATATGCATCCAGGACAGGAATCTTGGTTATCTTCCCATATTTCCTCAAGGCTTTGCGAAAGCCAGCCAGGTTAAGAATCTTGGAGGACAAAGCGTAATAAGCGCAATGATAGACACAAAGTTCAACGCCAATTGCGGATCGGACCAAGGAAATTTAAACGATAGCATACGAACTGAGGTAACAAAAATATACTCACTCTGTAATTGTCTAAGATCTCGAGGCCGCTATGATAGATGGCATATATCAGCATCAGCCATGACATTACACAGAAAACCAATTGCATTGTGTGAGACCCAGTTCTCCTCGATGTTCAATGGCCAATGGCCGAGGGAATAACGCTGTCCCAACTCACCGGTAATGTTCAACTACAGCCTTCCGCAGCATCATCTTCGCATCTTCATATTCACGAGGGTGGAGCAGATGCCCTGTCGTACCAGAAGATAGGTTTTTGGGGCCATTCGGGCGCTTGGGGGGCAACCTGCTAAAGCCATCCACTGCCTCCGACGAGAATGTATTACCAGGGTACTGTTCTGCCCATTGTGTCACCCTGCCCTTGCTCCGGGATCTATAATGATCATCGCTTAGTCCCTTGTGTCCAGGTCCTCGCGTCCCTATACGGTGCACAAATACTTTTAGCCCAACGATGAGAACTAGTGCAGAAGAAAATATTCCCTACCTCGTCCCAGTTCAGAAACCGAAATTCCACCCTTTCCGGCTTGACGGGACCTTTCTAGCCTTGTGTTGCGGCTGGGGATCCACCGAGTCGTCGATGAAAGTATAGATGAAACTGAGATATACGTTCTCTTAGCCCAGCTTTGAGCTTTCGAGTGCGCAGACATTTCCTTTTGGTCAAACCTTAGTGTCATATCCACGATCCCACAATGAAGAGAGAACCGACATAGAAAAGCTGGCGGTGTTTTCCAAGTTCGTTGAGTTGTTTTCTTAGCACTTTAGCACGTTCGTGCATTTCTTCCTCCCTCGCTACGTAAAATGTCTCTATTTTGTCTAGCTCAGCATCAAGCATGTCAAAAAACTTGACATGGTTGGCAGGTAGGTCGGAAAGCATTGCGCGAAAGGGCGATGATGCGGGAGATCCTGTTAAAACTAGGATTTAGTCACGGCCAGACTTTAACTGATGGAGACGACAGATACCTGAATCCTTGGGGGAGACTGGAGGAAAATGATGGTATTCAGGGGATTGTGCGCGCGCCTGTTGAGATCGCGTGTTCGATGTTGGTCCAGATGGAAGACCAGCCAATGCTAAACTGAAGGACGGTGCTGTCATATATTATGAGCACCCAAAGTCGATTGTCTCTTAGTGTACATGTGGCTTACGGTCAAGCTGATTACTGGTCCTCCACCTCATAGCAGATATGTTATTTCTTTGTTTCAAATATGGGTCTTGCATGATTGAGAATGGATGCATTCCATGTTCAGGGACAGAATCGGTGGTCAGGAGTGTTCTCACCTCTGGAATTATCATATTTTTCTTCGTCGTTGGGAGCGGAATGGTGGGTACAAATGATGTCCTCATTTCCAAAGGGGTGTAACTTATTGGCCTGCTGAGGGGCCTTGGCTCGTATAACTGACAACCGTGCTTTGAGCCCACTGTAGTCTCTGTAACAGGAAGCAATTATATGTCTGCTCGAGAAGAAGCAAAAACCATTACATATAAGCATTTTCCCACTCGGGGGTCTAAGAATGTGGTTTAGCATGGTGATTCTAAAGGTTTAAGGCTCAAGGAAATTCACCTGGGTATCTTGGAGGTATCTGCGGTGAAGTGGAGCGCGACAAGCAGGCGTTTGGTGAGGAATGACTAGTGGGGCGAAGAATATTGTCGCTTACCTTGCGAACTTCATGGTGCGGGTCTGACCAGACTGACCAACCGCATGGCACTATAAGAGTCCGGGACAGACCGGGACCTTGCATCCTAGAAACTGATGGATTTCGTCAATTTTGTAACAGGAACCACGGAAATAGCCAAACGTTCAAAGAGATACGATCAAGCGGACTCACGACCGCTGCGGGTCCGGTTCTGCCCATGGGGAATCTTCCAAGCGACAGCCGACTTGAAGCCCTTGTGCTGTACTGCTGCCAGTATTCGGTGCTATGCATAGTCATCAGTACATTGACCCACAATTTTTTTCGAAATAGTGAAGTTGCTTGTTTTTAAACTTCAAAGCCTTCCCGAATACTTATCCCATGCTAGCGGTACAATCACTTGAGGACCCCGATTTTGCACGATCTTCTAATTTAGGTCAGGTGTACCTACTGAAACTCGCGCGGGGCATGTACCGCCAATGCGGATTATACATTGACATCTGGCTCCATCGAATGATTGATCTCGCATGTAGACATGTCCAATTTCGGGGGCATAAGACAACGCTTCAGTCACGTGGCCATCCCCACTTGGCTGCTGCAGCCTGCGACCTGACGCAGCGACTCCCATCCACCATGAGCTTTCAAGATATCGAGACTGGCCATTCTCGACCAGCTTATCAGAGTAGCGTCGCCTCTCAGTCGCAAGAAGATTCTACTTTCTTGTCCTTACAGTCTTCGTTGTCCCTTCAGGTGTTCAAGATCAATAGCAACGTTCAGGGAATATTGAAATTGGTGGACCAGCTCGGCACTACCAAGGACTCTCCTTCCCTTCGCAAACAGCTGTGTGTCAATTTTGATTCGTCCTCAGTCAAAATATCCTCAATAATTATATGGTAGTCATGACCTCACGGAAACAACAAGAACTATGGCCAAACGGGGGTCGGAGGACCTGAAGAAGCTTTCCTCTATACCTGCCATGGGTGTGAGTCGACTTGTCACGGCTGATTTTCTCCTTTAGACTCAATGTTCATACCTCAGTCCCATCACAAGACATCGCTACAGAAGACCTCACACGACCTTCAATTATCTCTTGTGGCATTCCAACGAGCACAGCAGCTTAGTGCAGAGAGACAACGAACGGTAGTGGAAGGCGTCAGGCTCGCGGTAGAGGATGATCGCTCCCATTTTTCGTAAGCATTTTGTTAGAGCGATTTTGTCGTTCTAACTTCAGCAAGTGAAACATCCCCCACTCCTCAGCAACAACAAGCACAGATACTTCAATCCCAATTGTCCCCCCATGAACTTGCGTATCAGGAGTCATTGATCCGGGAACGAGAAGCCGAAATCCAGGAGATTGAGACGGGCATTCACGAGTTATCGGAAATATTCCGTGACCTTGGTACTTTAGTGAATCAACAGGGTGGCATGCTTGGTACGTTTGGTCCACGGCACGCTTGTCTTGCCTCCCTGAAAAACTGCTTAAATTTTAGACAATATCGAGTCAAATGTCTATTCCATAGCCTCTGATACTCGGGGTGCTGCTGAAGAGCTTTCTACCGCGTCGGAACATCAGCGAAAGGCAGGTCGTCGTGCTGCATGTCTGATGCTTATCATTGTGTTCGTAGTGGCCATTGTGCTCATAGCGGTGAGTCAATGCGAATTATTGCGTCTTTGCCGCGCCACTGAATCTGTTTATTTACCCTAGATTTTGTTGCCGTAGACATTTGTGTGGTGAAGTCGTCATCTTTCATATCCTTTCGGTGCATCGTAATGGACATAGTACCCTTCAGTTTGTCATTATTTCTAAATCCCTATTACGTGTCTTTCCGTGGTAAGGTCTGAGATCTGAGCATCTGTCGTTCGCAGAGATTTCCGAGAGCGTGGGTCGGCATATCATCTTGTACTAAGTACTTCGCTACACTAGTACTGCTAGACTAAGACTGGCACGATCACGTGCATGTAGTGGTGTTCCAAATGTGTCCGAGTGCCGTCGTGCTTTGACGGGCTCGTCAGCGCAGGACGCGACCTGGAAACATTTGCAACCGTCTTCCTTTTCTCTCCTCAGTTCCACATTTAAAGCCACACAGTCCCAATCCTAGCCTGCTCATGGCAGCCCCCACACCACACGCTATCAGCTCCAGCGCTTCAAAGCTGCTCAATGACTATGTCTGCCATTCGTTTTCTCTGTAGAGCCCGTCACTGATATCTGACCTCCCAGCAACTCGGGGATTCCCTGGGGAAAGGCGCGTTTGGTCAGGTATACCGTGAGTTCTCTGCCGCACGCGATGAACCTGGATAGATTGGTTGGGCAATGCAGGTGCACTCAATTGGGCCACTGGTGAAACCGTCGCCGTCAAGGAGATCCAACTAAGCAACATACCCAAAGGTGAACTTGGGCAGATCATGGTACTTGTTATTTCAGTGGTGGCTTCTACCTTCTTTCTCATAATTTCCTCTAGTCCGAGATCGACTTGCTCAAGAACCTCTATGTATGGCACCACGTCGCTTGGATGTTATCGTGTAGCTGATCATCTCCAGCATCCCAATATCGTCAAATACAAAGGATTTGTTAAGACACGAGAATATCTGTATATCATCCTCGAGTACGTATGCTCCGTGTTTATTCAACCTTGGTTCACTCCTTGGCAGATTCTGTGAAAACGGATCCTTGCACAACATATGCAAACGCTTTGGAAAGTTCCCCGAGAATCTCGTCGCTGTTTACATTCGTCAAGTGCTCGAAGGCCTTGTATACCTCCATGACCAGGGCGTCATCCATCGGGATATCAAGGGCGCGAATATATTAACGAATAAGGATGGATGTGTCAAGCTCGCAGATTTCGGAGTTGCCAGCTCTACAACGACTGGCGCGGTTAGCGATGATGCTGTCGTTGGTAGCCCGTACTGGAGTAGGTCACGCCTTCGTCTGGATCACACAACATTGACATCGTGTCGTTGTTAGTGGCTCCAGAAGTCATTGAACAATCCGGTGCGACTACGGCCTCTGATATCTGGTATGAAGCAGTGCTCACGCGTATTCGTTCCCTCATCTTCTTCTCAGGAGCGTTGGTTGTGTCGTCATTGAGCTTTTAGAAGGCAAACCACCATACCATTTTCTCGATCCCATGCCAGCACTCTTCAGGATTGTACAAGATGACTGTCCTCCGATACCAGAGGGTGCCTCTCCTATCGTGAAAGACTTTCTTCTTCACTGTTTTCAGAAGGACAGCAATCTACGGATATCAGCCAAGAAACTTTTAAGACATCCGTGGATGGTAGCCGCGAAGAAGCAAATGGATTTATCTGCCGGAAAGGATGGTCATTCGGGAAGTACCAACTCCCAAACGTCAGGTGGTGAACAAAAGCGTCCTGCGAGTAATTATAACTACGATGAAGCTGTTCTTAAGGTGCAAGAATGGAACGAGGCCTTGAAATGTAAATTTCCTCTGCCTGCCATGCAACCGAAATGTACTGATTATATCTAGCCCCAACACGTCCGTCAAAGCATGGTGGTCGCGCCGGTGTTGGTGATCCTCCTCCATCGCCTACGCGTCCACTACACAACAAAGCTAGCGTTAACTTATTCCAGCACTCTGTCCTTGGGCTGCAACAATCGATATCAGTACCAATGGCTCTCAAACCTCCGCAGCCTGGTCCAGGAAAGCCATCGGCTCCTCTTGGTCTCGTGGAGAAAATTCGCGAACCATTGGCATTCGTCCTCCAGCAACCCGAAGAGCAAACCGATAATTGGGATGACGACTTCGAGGATGGCCCTTCGTTCTCAAAGTTGCAAGGTATGCGATTTATGTCCCTTCTTTACTTCATTCATGTCAATGTTGAAACGTAGCGTTGGAGAAATCGGCTGTAGAAGATGATAAACCAGAGATCGACGATAACGCCCAGACAATACGGCCAAATCGTAGCCCGGCTGGTCCGAGTACTATTCCACTCGCAAGAGCCCCTGCGGCGGATATCGTCCCGATTGTGGAGGACTACTCAGACCTTGCATCGGAGGAGGATGACATCATCTTACAGGAAAAGGTTGCTGATTTCAAAGTAAGTTCCAACGCGTCTGTTGACCACTCTCGGCGTGATACATTCTTAATTGTAGATGAAGAATTCTGTGCGTCGTGGCCTATTCCATCCGGATGACATCAAGACTCTCGGCATTGCACCCAGCTCTCCCGGTCCAATGTCAGCCCCTCTGCCTAGCCTTTCACGCAAGCCCTCGCGTCCTTCATTGAGTCCTGCAGGATCGAATGGCCCCCCACCGGGTTCACTTCGGTCGCATTCACGATCTTCGTCTTTTGTTGGCTCTGGTTCCAGTGGCTCCGGATCCTTTGGCCGGTCGGAAACCAAACGCGCCGCAAGTTCCCATGAATTCGACAAATATGCGGAAGAGGACGACGAGGACTATGACGACGTATTTGGCAAAGTCAACGGCGCTAGTGAGCTGGTTTTGGCCTTTGGTGGTATCTGAGTCCTCTTAGCTAATGGTGAAACCAGCCCTAGAACAACCTATGCAAACTCTGCAACTCAATACTCGATACTCCAACAAGTCCTGGGTAGGTTCACTGAAGTGGCCTCTGCTTAAACTGACGCGGTTGATGACTGCATTAGCTAGGAGATGAGGATGACGAAGATGATCCTTTTGCGGAGGTATAATTTATTGCTAGGTTCCGACTTGTTTGATCTTACATCCAGTCCAGATCGACGAAGGCTTCGCGGAGGACGATCTTGAAACTAATTTACAACGGGACAAACATGCTCGTCTGTGCAGCATGGTGAACCAATTGGTTGACGAGCTCACGCCCTCGGCACCCGACTTTCAGCTTCGGGACGCTTGTGACCAGTTGGTACGTACGCAACCTATGCAAGCAGTACACTCCCCATGACCGACCAATCGACAGATTACCATCATAACGGAGAACCCAGAAATGTCATTCCAATTGGTCTCTTCCCATGGTATGCTAGCAATTTTAGAGGTATTGGAAGGGAAATGTTCTCGGGATGTCCTGATGAAACTGCTTCATATTATTAACTTGGTATGAGACCTATGCCAGGAACTTTTCCCAACTGACCTGCTTCTTGGCAGCTCGCCACAAGCGATCTTGGGGTGCTGGAAAGTTTCTGTCTCATCGGTGGAATTCCTGTCATGATGGGTAATCACTACCAGTTTTCGATGACTTCAGCTCACGATGGATAGGTTTCACTTCCAAGAAGTATCCGTCTGAATGCAGGACTGAGGCGTCGAATTTCATCCGGTTACTTTGCCATACATCAGCATTGACCCTTCAGATGTTCATTTCGTAAGTACCTCTGACCTGTAGTGTTCATTTATCTCATCATATACAGATGTCGTGGACTTAAAGTTCTTGTCGACCTCCTCGATGAAGATTACACGGAACAGAGCGAGCTCGTCGTGGACGCCCTGAACGGCATCGGAAGTGTGTTTGAGCTACAGAGCCCGACCACCAAAAACGATTTTTGCCGCATGTTTATTAGGGAAGGGCTCCTGGACCCCTTATCCTCGGCATTGTTAAACGTGATGGGTAACTATAGCGATACCGCTATAGAGATGAAGCACAAGATCATACAGATCTTGCTGGTGTTTTCGCAGGTGACACAAAGCGATATACACGTACGGAATGCAATGGGGACAAGGAAGATCATCCGCCGTAAGCTCGAAACGCCTTTGTCCCGCTGGAAGCTGAGTTATGGTCTGTAGGATTGATGCGTGCTTGCGAGTTGCTCGAGGGAGACTGTTTAATCCAAATACTCAAGGCAGTGAAGCACCTTTCGATGAACCCGAATTTGCTTGAAGTACTCCAGAACGCCAATGCCATCGAGATTCTCATCAGACTTTTGGATGAGGACCGAGCGAGCCCACATGGCACAGTAAGTCTTTGCTTTGACGTGAGGGTTCCCTACTCACACTATGTACTTCCTAGGAAATATCTAATCACATCTTCCAAACGTGCTACAACCTCTGTAGATTAAACAAACCACGACAAGAAGAGGCTGCTCAGGCGGGCATCATTCCGTGCCTCAAACGCGTCATCGAGACCAGCTCACCCTTGAAACAATTTGCCCTTCCTATTCTCTGTGATCTCGCAAGCGCAGGCAAAAGCTGTCGGAACCTGCTTTGGCAACATAATGGTCTGAGTCTGTACCTGAAACTCTTGGAAGACCCCTACTTCCAAGTTAGCGCATTGGAGGCCATTCTGTCATGGTCAGTTTATTCCGTGTGTTACCTAGGCAACTATTGATTGCTATCTCAGGTTGCAAGATGAAACGGCCAAGATTGAAGATCAGCTCGTCAAATCCGAATCGCTTGACGCGTTGCTCAAATGTTTCGTCTCAGCTAAGGCCAACTCGTTTGAGAACTTGCTGGACCCGCTCCTCAAGATTTGCCGTATCTCTAATCCGCTCACCATTGGCCTGGCCAAAGCAGCCTTCTTCAAACGGATCATCGATCGACTTTCGCACAGCCGCGCCGTCGTGCGGCTAAACCTCTTGCGTATTTTGAGGACCGTCTGCGACGTACACCCGAACCGGGCGATCTTGGTGGAGAGATATGGGTTACACGAAATCGTGAGCAAGCTGAGCAAAGAAGACGGCGCTGTGCTCGTGCGGGAACTGGCGAGAGAGATACTACCCGCCCTTGCGCCTGCGCTCAAGCCAGCTCTGGGCAAGTCTGGGTTGAAAGGCCCGGATACGCCCAAGAACAGCTCGATCTTTGCCCCCAAGAAAGCGCGGCGGACTGCATCTGAGACGTCGGCGTTGCTTGGCTTGTCGGGCACGCCACCGGGGCTAGGTGTTGGCGCCATGACACGGTTGGGGATCGAGCGATCACGCTCGTCATCCCGTCATCGGCTGGGTGATATAGCATGGCAACCCGGAGGGAACATTCGTCGTTGAAAGATCAGGAGGAACATCAATGTACATTTAATCATGTTTGCTTTCCATTTCATTCGTTATCGTTCGCTTGTCTATTTAACCATGTTCGCAATAGCACAGTACCCTCATTCGCACGTACGGTATAGATGTCATTAATGATTAATACTATTTGCCATGCGGAACGCGGTAGATTGAATAGCAAATGAATGATGCAAGGGGAAACGTGTCTACTTGCGAGCGAAGGGAATCTGGAAACCTGAGACAAGCGCTCTGGCTTTGTTCTGGGCGCCTTGACCTTCAGCATTGGTAATGAAATGAATGTGCATTCCATGCGTTTTTGGGTAAGCCTCCAGGTTGACCTCGATCTGGGGGAACAAGCCGAGTGCCTCTGGAGGGAGGCCAAATGAGACGACACCAGAGACGCCGCTGGGGGTCTGCATGTTGCTGGAGGAAGGAGGCAATACGACACCAGGGAACTCGCGCAAGCGAGGCAAGACAAACTCTGAGAGGGTGGCAATGAAGTTGTACATTTGCGGACCCTTGAGCTCCACCTTTACGCCGAGGGGGACGCCTGGGCGGACCCAACCACTGACGGACTTTTTGCCCTTGACGATCTGCACGCCGGCAGAGGAGTGACGGCCTGCACCCTGGTTGGTCTCGCCGGAGATGGCTCTAAAGGAGGCGATTGCGCCGAGGAGTGCACTGCGGTTGGTGATGGCTTCCTTTAACATGGTGTGAAGGACGATTCTGTCGAGTTTGACGACGTTTTGTGGGGTGGAAGGTGGTGCGGGTTTCTTTCCGAGACGGTCACCGCCTACGGGGGAGTTGACACGGTTTTTGGAGTAGGGGTCACTGGGGTCGAATCTGAGGCGGACCTCGCGTGGAGGGGGACGGGGCCCGGATTCGTGTACGTAGGACATGTACATGAGGTTGTCCTGGAGGGAAGTGTGGTAGTGGTCGCGGATACGACATGGAGCGGTGTCGTGGAGGGTGATATCGACGTGGGGGATGGGGAGGCCACGGTCGTCGACGGCGAGGGCGCGTCGTATTCTGGGTGGTCTGCGGAATATGCGGGACAAGGACATGGTCGGGAGCAAGAGGCGAAATAAACAATAAACAAATAGGTTGTTGAGCAACTAGCCGGCTGACAACGTCCTCGTCATTTTTCAATCAG